>JH598483.1:233537-247618 GCA_000173235.2 Hyaloperonospora arabidopsidis Emoy2 | reverse complement strand
CAAGGCAACACGATGATCCTAGATCAGCTGGAGAGTCGTTCGTAGAAGACATAGCTGTGGTAGCGCAACCACAGATGGAAGACGTTGAAGACAAGAACCCCCAGCAGCCTGTAGAATAGGGTTCCCAGGAAGAAACCGAGACATTGAATGTCTTGGTAAATGACGGGTCAAGTGTAGGCGCTTATACACTTAATCTGATCGCACCTCCGAAGTCGACTTCGCAGATCACTCAATTGCCAATGCTAGAACCGAAACGGTTCTTGCGAGATCTGCGTAGTGGCAAGATCAAGAAGATCTGTGTACTCGTCGCGGAAGACGAGTACGTGACTGACATTCGGTCGGCAGTAGTATTTGCAGAGAACGAACGGGTTCTCAGCAGCTCATCAATGGACGAAAGTGTTCTCGATGAGAAGACTCAGATTGAGAGATACACGTCTCAATCTTAGGAGTCGCTTCAGGCGAATCCTTTACATAGGGATTTGATCGAATTCAAGGACGTGTTCCCTGAATCCGTACCATGCGAGTTGCCTAAGGACAAAGGCACTCGACATGAAATCGAGCTCAAACCGGGCTCGAAGTACTGTGTCATGAAGCAGTGGCCACTGCCTCGTGAACAAGTACTTGCGATCGACAAGTTCTTCGCCGATCGCTTTGCAGCGGGCCATATGAGGGAATCAACTCCCCCTCACAGCTCTCCGACCTTCCGTGTGCGAAAGGTCACAGGAGGGTGGCGGATAGTGCACGCATTCAACAAGTTGAATGCTTCAACGGTACCGGCTCAGACGCCGATACCGAGAAAGGACGTAATCATAGATGGTATGTCAAAACGTACCATCTTTTCATCCATGGATCTGATGGATGGCTCCTATCAGATCCTCATGCGTGAATGAGATATCCCGTACACAGCAGTGAGCACCCCCAGCGGTATGCTGTGGGAGTGGATAGTGATGCCACAGGGGATGAGTAACGCCCCTGCAACGTTCAACAGATGTGTTACAAATCTGTTGAGACCGGTGCGAGATTTCGCAACGAGTTACTTTGACAATGTGTTCGTCCATAGCCGGGCTATGGATGGAAAGACGGACGTAGAGGTTCATAGAACACACGTTCGTCAGATTCCTACACTTATGCGGAAGCATAAGCTGTATGCCAACCTCAAGAAGTGTATATTCGCTGCTAGCAAAATACCACTTCTTGGGTGCATCGTAGGTAAACACGTCGTACGCCCTGATCCTGAAAAGATCAAGGTGATTACCGACTGGCCTGTACCAGTCGACGTTAAGGGACTAAGAAAGTTCCTTGGTCTAGTGGCGTACTTACACAAGTACTCGCGCAAGTACGCTGAGATGACCGTTCATCTCTATCGTCTCTTGAAAATGAACGAGAAATGGTCATGGAACGCTGATTGTAAGCGTTCCTTTGATGGTATCAAGCAGAGTTTGATGCAATCGTCAAGATGGGCGATTGCAGACCAAGACAGACCATTCCATGTGGTCTTGACGCCAGCGACTTCGCAATCGGCTGCGCGTTAATGCAGTACGATGTAGACGGCGCAGAGCTTGTCGTCTGTTATCACTCGCGTCAGCTGCAAGCAGCTGAGCGTAATTATCCGGTGCATGACAAGGAACTCCTTGCCATGAAATACGCACTAGCGAAGTTTCGTGTCTATATCTTGGGAGATAGACCGTTCGTGGTCTACATGGACTATGCATCATTACACACGGCTGTAAACAGTCCACACCTCTCGCAAAGAATGGCAAGGTGGCTGTCCTTATTTGCCGAGTACAACTTCTCCGTGGAGTATAAAGCCGGAGGGTTTGATGTCGTCGCTGATGCGCTTTCGCGCCGACCCGATTTCGAGCTGGGCGCGCAATCCAACAGTGAGGAGAAGCCCACTGTTGCAATACTAGTCACTCGTGTCCCGTCGTCAACATTGCTGAACAACATAAAAATCCTACGCAGAAGATAAGGCTCTTCTGCGACTAATGGATCATCTGGTGACTCCGTCTCGTAAATCTCTCAAAGATTTACCAGCCTTGTATCGATCTTCCGCGGATCGATACACAACACGCAACGGGTTGCTATACTATACAGCCGTTACCGGCGCCCCACCTCGTGTCGTCGTCCCCACTCATAATGATTTGCTCTTACGCATCATGTATGAGTGCCACGATGCACCAACGAGTGGCATCGTGTGCGTGAGAAGACTTATCTCACAGTAAGTCGCTACTTTTCTGACCCCGCCAGTATCAGTTTGTGCGCAAGTACATTCGTGATAGTGAAGTGTGCCAACGGTGAAGCCCAGTTCTTCATTCCGTGTGCCACTACAGTCTCTACCAATCCCGGCTGAGTGCTGGTATTCCGTTTCAATGGACTTCGTCTTCGGTTTCCCCGAAGACGCTCACAAGAATAATGGTATTCTTGTGTTCATAGACCGATTCAGCAAGATGGTACATCTTGCTGCAAGTTAATGAGTCAATCTCAGCACACGGTTGTGCCCGTGTCTTCATTGACACGGTATTCCGACTCCACGGTCTACCCCGTGAACTAGTCTCTGATAGAGATCCTCGGTTCACGGCGGCGTTTTGGCAATCCGTGTTCCGATCCCTCGGAACACGTCTGATTATGTCTACTTCTAATCATTCCAAGACTGATGGTCAGACAGAACGCGTCAACCGCGTCCTCGAAGAGATACTTCATGGATACGTCCAATCTTTCACAGATTGGAGCGAATTTTTATTGATGGTGGAGTTTGCAATCAACAACACCGTGCATGCATCGACAAAGAATACACCATTTTTCGTTAACGGCTTACGCCATCCACGCCTACCCGCCCATTTATAGTGTGAAACTAATTCAAGGGGGGGATTCGCTCGAGCAAAAACCGTTCTGGCTCTTGCTCATCACGTGTCGAGATAATCGACATCAAAGCTGATGATCTCAGCAATAGTGACGACACTATTGCTGAACTAGATGAGATGACGATGCTGGTATATTTAGCATCGCCAATGCCTACACTAGCGAGGATGAGAACACCCCCGCTGAAAAAGATGATCACCTCCTAGCGGTGCGCACAAGGCGCACTGCAACAAACCAAAGTGATTCAGCAAAAGATTTCCTGCTGCCACGAGAAGCAGTGGTCCGTTTCGTGCAAGACTTTATCGCTAACGTGGTGGACCGGCAGAAACGGAACGCTGACAAACATGGAAGAGCAAATTTTCTTCTATTTAATGTCGAAGACTTAGTTCTACTGTCTACGATAAATCTACCTAAGCTCTTAGGAACTAACGTGGGTAGTAGTAAACTACTACCTAAAGACATCGGGCCGTTTCGTGTACTACAGCGCAAAGGCAACACGTACACGATCGAGTTGCCTCGTACGATGCGTACGCATCCTACGTTTTATGTCGGTCGTCTCCATCCGTACCATCATTACGAGGTCTATTCCTCGTGCGAATACAACCGCCACGCTCAAGAACCGTCAAGACATTCCTATTTTCCCGAGACAGTTTCTCAATCTGGCTCTGTAGTGTCGCATGTTGGCGACGAATGTCAGCCACTTCGTCGCGAAAGGCTTGACGCTTCCGCTCTTTCTCCAATTGGTAGAACGCGAACTCCGATCGGTCGTCCGATCGATAAAGGCGGATGCGTTGCACCCACGCCTCCAAAGAGAGACGCTCCTGCCTCTATTGTTCTGTGCGGTCACACAGATCGTGTAAGCGTTACTGGAGACGACCAACCTCCGCCTGCAACTCCAAGGGATTCGGAATTAATATTCCCGCCCCCACCACAGCCATTGGTAATTTCGCACGGTGGTCAACGCTTTCACGTGGAGCGTACCCTTGAACCACCGTGACGTGAAGGGGCAGCGAACAAGTTACCTTTTTCGCTGGCGTGGCTATACGCCGTCGCACGACAACCGGGGGCCTTGCGCCCAGCTGATGATTGACGTTGAGGGTCTTGACCACCAGTACGACGGGACACATCCGATGTCTCTGAAGGGCCATCAGAAAATACGCGTCATGGCGCTGGTAGAGCGATTGTAGTTAGTAAATCGCATCGCGCATCTCAGAAGAGATGTGCGCCCTACCCCAGGGCGAAGAAAGGGAGTACACCTACCTGCTGATTCGTTGAGTGTTGTCGAAACAACACAGACACGGGTCGCCCCACGTGAGGCATAGAATTCATACCTCACGAGGCAGCTTGTGCAACCTGGCTTTTGCACCAGTTATAGTTCGTTTCTCAAACCTAACACGAGCTGTGTCAAGTTTCCGAAGCCAAGCTTTGCGCTCAATGTGCTGCATATTGAGTATAAAGGCGTTCCACGCCTGCAGCAACGAGCTTTTGTCTTGCTTAGTGTTGCCACTATACCAACGGTGCTTCAAAAAAGCATCCAGCTAGAAGTCTTTTTCAGCGCGAAAGTTACTAGCGCTGATGCCGAGCCCGTGCAACAGCCTGGCATCGAAAATTGGAATTCGATGATGGAGACTTGTCTCGCCTGACAGGTCATTCAAAAGCCTTTTTGGTAATACCCAAGGCTTGTGTTCAGGGGCTAGATGCAGCACATTGCCGTATAGGCCTCCTGCGTGGTACCAACAAGCCTTGGTACCACTAGAATCGTCATCACGACGGTTCAAGTCATCACCGCATTTGATATAAGGTGAATGCGTAGTAGCAGGCGCGGGGGATGAGTCAGCATACTCATCCTCCGAACTAAACAGACTCCGGTAGTGACCATGAGTCTGACTACCGCTCGCGTCCTATTGGTAGGCTTGTAATCGGCCGCCACTAAAGACTCGGGTGACCTAGGTGTCTTCTTCGAGTCGGACCCACCGTCCGACTCCCCCGAATAGATAAGCTACACTTGGGGGCCATCATCATTAGCACGTGGTGACTCACCACGTACAGCTGCAGCAACTGGTGCTGCAGGAAGAGTTGCAGTGGTAGCAGACGAAGCATCATATGCTGCGAGAGGCTAGGCATCGTCAAGAACAGCTGCGTTAAAATGCGCAGCTGCCTTCTCAGCAGATTTCGCCGCGCATCGCATGGATTTGTTCACCATGCGATAAATATCCAGAAATAAATGGACCAGACCAGAACAATTGCTCCCTGTCCCCTGATGTGGTCTAACGGTGACCACATCAACATGATAGTAATTGAGTGGATATCGTTTAGGGGGGGGTGATGTAACGGGGTAAGCCTGTTACATGTAACTAACCCTTGATACTTGTTAATTAGAATATCATCATAAAGGTTGATAATGTTCGTGAATGTTACCATAAGGGGTAATATTCAGAACACTCACCGATTGGCTGATATGGATCACCATGTCAGCCAGCTCTAGCGGTCTAATCAACGATGGACGCGCGCAAGGAGTGGTGAGCAAGACTTTAGCATACATTGTGTAGATAAATATAATTAAGTTAGGACTAAGACATAGGTAAATGATTCGGACTTAGTTATATTTAATACAGTTTTACTTTTACCAGCAACTAGTCAGTTCCTAGTTGCTTTTCCTTCCTCTGCCAATTTAATAGAGGTAACAAAGCACCACTCACGCTACTGTCGGTGATAGTAGTTCCACACTGGGTGTCCAGTGTGGAGCTCCGGTGCCCCGTTACCCACCTGATACTGACCTCGAACAAACACCCAGTGCTACGGCTGGAAGAAGCACGTTGGCGAGGTCCTTTTCGTATTGCTGGGTATTTGACTGGGAGAAGGCTAAGAATAAACATTCCACGGCATCATTTTTTTATTTCCTACCCTTTTAGTGCGTTTAAAAAAAACGACATAGCCTTGTTGTCGTGCATGGGTTTTAATTGGTGCCTTTGCTTCGTTTAAAGAATCGTACTCAATCTCGGGAGGTGGCCCCAGACTTTCCATTGTAGTAAGCAATTGATAATCAATATAAGGAGTTAATTTTAGATGGCACAAAAACGGACATAGGGTATGGTGATAAAAGAATGATTGAGCTTGAAAAACTCAGCCTAATTTCTATCCAATTAAATGGAACGTTATTTATAACGAATATACAATCATATTAATTATTGGTGTGTGTTGGCAGATTAACGAAAGGGTGTTGGCTGCATAACGTTTCCCATATAATATTATATGACACGGAGAGATGATAGATTTGTCATTCTGGCCTACCGGCGTTGAGAAATACTCGAGTTACTTTTTGATTAACGAATTTGTGAAAGTGCACTAAACTGATTGGGGCGCACTGTATTGAAAGTTAACATTATTGATGAAAATACCACATTTTCTTACTGAATACACCCCATACACCACACCCATATCACACCATAGTACCGTTGCAAACAATATTATGTTAATCGAGGTACGAAGAAGAAATCAGATGGTGGCGCGCCGCAGGCACTACGAGAAGCAAAACGCCGTAAATGCTTGAGAGAGAGAACGTCATTTCTGTATCGCTCACCGAGGTCAAGCGAACGTCGTCTGTTTCGATACGTACGTTTTTCAAAGTAGGCTAAGGACTAGCAAGGCGGTTTCCCATTAATGGGCTGCGCCGCGGCACGAAGACTGTAATATCAGTAGATCTGGAGATCTTTCTGGTGGAGTGGATTGCCGCTATGCAGCGCCTGGGCCTACCTTTTGCTCGCATAAAGACCATTGGGAGCGCCAGTTTGATTGGCGACGCGCTGCAGAAGCGCAAGAAAGACAGCTAGTGGACAAGAACGACGTCTTGATGTTACACGCGCTTCTTTGGTCACCACCCGGTGGTCGCAACTCGCACTGCACAGATCATCGGGAGAGTGCGAAACGCGGTACGGAAGTCCTCGGTTGACGTGCTTTTCAAATGAAGTTCAAGCTTCTCCTAGAGAATAAAAAACTCGTCGCGGGTCGTCAACATAAACGAGACTTTGTTTACGCCGAAGTGCTGGACTCGCGCGGTCATTGCCATCAAAGGCTCTTGGAACGTGTGGACGAAGGAGATCAAGCTCAACTTCCACATGTCAGTGGTGGCGGCACTGTTGCGTCTGGTTTCGCCATAATTCCCCTCGTCATCTCTTCTGTCGTTCGCCTGCTCAAGACAGAGCTCGCAGAATCGGTGAGCTCCTGCTGTGGACATGGCATCCTGATGATCGCTTTTCCAGCAAAAGCGATGCACATATTTCAGCCTATTTACGTGGCCGTGTTCAAGCCATCGTTTGAGAGCGTTTGCATCTTCAAATGTATGAAGTAAGGATCCCAGCGCCGTCCAGGAATACAACCATCAAAATTGCATGTTATGCATACCGTAGCGCCATTATTGAGAACTCTATAGATGCAATCGAGGGCTTCCGGGGCACTGATATCTAACCTCTTCTCTGATTCAACTACACAAGCGTCTCGGTGAGTATCAAGATGGAGGAGTGAAATGCGACTTTGACAATGCATCCTGGCTTGCTCGCCGCCCAAATGTAGGCGCCACAGTACAAAAATGCGACCCTCACCCTCCCTCGAAAGCCTGTACGCAAACAGAAGAAGCGATAACAACTATCGACATCGCAGGCAGGTTTGTCGCCAAAGAAATGCTTGCAGAAGCACCGGCCAGTAGTCGTTCACTAAACCCGTACCCAATAGAGTGGGCCCAGATTTGACACCAATTCGTAGAACTTTGGAATATGATTATGAAGCTGCAACGATGTGGATAAAAATCGCGGCTATATTGTCGTCAGCATTGTGGTTTCGGATATACACGATTCTACTTTTGACTAAATAAAAGCATCGAACTGATTCAAAACTGTTGCAGTGAAGTGGTTATTTACCTTAGTACAATAAACCTTAATGTAGGATACTTAAGAAAGGGATAATAATCATAACTGATTTATAAATGTATTTCAGTTCAAGTTTTAGCATAATAGTTCAAGCCTTTACAAACGTACTACTCTGATCACCTTGTGCCGTTAGTTCCCTCAGAACTGTAGAGCTTTTGCTTGTTGACTATTCAGTCTCATCCCGTTGTTTGGAACGGGTGTACTCGTAAGAGATTGTAATTGTTTCTCTAATACTAAATAGATGAAGGCCAAAACTCTTCCTCTTACTAAGGGTGTGTGCATCCCCGCTACACATGAAGTGACCGTCCTAAGCCTTTCGGGTGCTTTTACTTGATGCGTCTTGTAAACCTTCCATTCAAGTGGTTCTCGCCGCATGTTTCCCGTCCTCAATAAACATGACAGCAATATCGAGTCAAGCTCGCTGAAGTATTGCTGAGAATTAAGTTCTTTATTCGGCAAGAAGCGGTCGGGATAGACCAGAATAGGTGCTCTACTGCTGCTTGTACCACATATCCACACAAAGGGTTTATTTTTTCGGATAAGAACGCTCTATATTGTTGTCAGGCATGACCAAAGCTGGGTTTATCAAGGTTCCAGATACGTTACTCGAATTGCACGACAAGAATGCTTGCACTTGATTCGGTTTATTTTTTTTTTAGCCACACGTGATCTGAGTCATGTTAACCCTTATTTGAATCAGTGAGAAAGCTGCAACGGGGTGTGTTTATTAAAGACAAGACGAGCGTACGATGTGTGATGGTGTGGTGGAGTGTGTTCCTAAACTGTGTGATAAGACACCATACCACTTAATAAGCCAGATTGCCGACTTACGGAGGGGTACCCCGACGCCGCGTATGCATCTTTCTCAACTTGTGTACCCGGCGGCTGTCGAATCGCACTCTCGGAAGACTTGGTGAGGATGCAGATGTCGACCTGGGGGCCTCGAGTGGAATCACTCGGTGGTCCAGTAGGTGTTCACTCAAATTTTCTCGTCGAGAGTGGACTTATAACCCAAATCTTCAGGGAGCTTGTAGCTTCTGGCCTTTCCGCATTTGCCTCAGTGGTGTTACCCACCTGGCATTTCCGAATCACTAGGTGGGGGAGAACGCTTCTGACAGCGGATCTTTCTAGGGGCTTCTCGAGACGAGCACACAGGCCAAAATAAACATCCTTAATTCTATCCACTCTTGGATCTTGCCACGAGACTGTCCTTAACAGGTGGGGGCGAAGGTTACCTTCTTAGGAGCAGGCATGTAGACTTACCAAGTTCGTTTAAGCACTATAAAGTCGTGCCACGTGAATTGCAAAACGAATGGGTAGTATTTAGTATCATCATTTTACTTCTTTACTATTTCCTTGCCTTGCCCCGATTCCTTGTGACTGGCAAGGAGCATCTTGACATCTAGGACCAAGGCATGCGAGGGACTGTAGTAGACTCTACAGAATCAAGAGCTACAGATAAGGGATTAGGTCCTCCATTAAGGGACCAGGTCTACCAATGAGGGACCAGGGCCACCAACCGATGGACCGAGGTCTTTTGATGAGGGATCGAGGTCTACCGATTAAGGACCAGGCCCACCACTGAGGGGCCTAAGTCAATCTTGGGAAGCCGAGGTGTGCCTCTACGGACCGGAAATTTCAATAAGTGACCGTGGTTAAATTCATTCAGAACCATTTAACCGGCACTATGGTAATGATCTCCCCCCGTATGTCTCGCAAATTCTGCTCTTCCCAAGGTAATGTCCTATCCGTGGTCCTTTTCTCTTCAGTACCTTCAATTCACTGGACCCTAGTTCCACCACTTTTAAAAAGCACTTCACCACAACGGCGCTGTTTCGTCTCGAAAAATGCTAATGAATTTGACGGTTTGTAGACTGAACAGCAACGTGCGGACGCTATATTTTTGGATATAAGAAAGCTTTAATACCTTAAATTAGGTTCCGTCCCATAAACAATATTAGGCTGTTGCTGCCGAGGAACGTGCCGGAGCTGTGCCTAGCTTTATCGTGTACGTGTAGGGCGACATGGGATCAAGTGATCGGATATTGTTACATTGTGCTATTTTTACATTTTGAGCTAAAGTTTTGCTGCTCTTGTGTTTGTACTTGTCAGTATAATCGATAAGTTGGACTATTATGCCACCGTTCCTTATACGTCTATTCGCTCGACGTGGCTCATTAGTACAATCGTATAACCGGAAGGGTCAATTGTATGTGGAATAGTCTTTAAATTTGAATTTTGGCACACGATTTACATAAATAACTTCTTGGACTGCAAGTAGATGCTAATGTAACAAATAATTTACAAGGCAGCAATAGGAAACTTGCAACTCGAATCCGCAACTTCAAAGTAGCTAGCCGATTTCGGTGAGAGTTCCGTAATTTTTGTGCATTTGGCCTCACTAAGTGTGAGCATACTGGCTGATGACCTTCGACAATTTTCCGGTATGAATTCTTGGTAAAGCTTGTAATGAGTAATGGAAGCATACTATTGGAGATCTATCAGCTGAACTTGACGCAGCACTTGGTAAAGTTCTCTGTTGAGCTTCCAATGCTGGTACGGCATTCATGTGTGTCTACATTATAGAGGGATGATGACACAGATAAATTAAGGTTCTGCCTTGAATATGGATAGCACCTGCCTTCCTCAGACAGCTCGCGCTATTCGTCGGTCCAGTAATAAGGCTGACCTTTATATAAGAATAGCAGAATAACTCCTGTCAGCTGCTTACTTTAATCGAACATCGTTAACTTTGCACGTAATTTGGTTGTGTATAACGTATAAATGCTTCCTCGCACAGCTAATAAGATTAAGATGCTTTCACTGGAATTTATGTCTTTCAGAAACAGCAACAGTCAGGTTTGACAAGAAAAGGTACAAAAATAAATAAGACAATGGTCTATGTTCAATAAACGTGATTGGATATATCGTTCCGTCATACTCCGCAACATCAGTAATATCTTAATACAAGAACTTGTAAAATAATACCATTAAATATTGATCGAGTATATCCTGTGTCTGCATAGCCAAACTTCAGGATCTACAATGCTTGCATGATGCAGTTAAAGTGCATCTACAGGTGGTGTGGATTGTTGATCTAAGGTGATGCGGCTCGTGCATGGGAAGGATGTTTGTATGCTCTCGTGTAAATTTGTGTTAAGGAGTGTGCTATGGTAGTGCATGATATATAGGAAGATTAGTGTACTCTTTATTAAAAGCGCTATAGCTCAAGTGGTTAAGGAATGGCAGTGCCAACAACTGGTCGCCGGTTTAGGTCCCGGTCGGCGTGCAAAAAAAAGTAAACCTTTGGGTCCTGGTGTAATGGGGATCACCAGCACTGTCCTGCCAGGCAGTGACGTCCCCCATTCTATTAATGTTGTCCACATCAAATACCTTGTGGCACACATCAGAGAGAAAGGGCACGCGACCATGACCAATGATTGGTCAATTACAATGGATGGTCAGCTAACGAAGCAATGCAAAGGAATGGACAGCAAGCGACGACATGAGTGCGCGGTAGATAAAAAGACAACACTCATAATACAACTCAATTTTGGTTTCACTACTTCAGCCACAAGCACCGTCCACGCCTCGCTCACGTTAGCCTCGATTCTCAACATGGATAATCCGCAGCAAGATCTGCGGCTTGCCAGAGATTTTCGTAGCATCCAAAAACGTCATCATAATTTCGCCGACCACGTAGTGTATAGTAAGTGGTTGTCGCATGACCCTCATCATTTAAAAATATAAGTAGACAAGCACATAATCTTGCAGACAGAATCTCTCTCTGTGAAGCTCATATCCAGTTGGTTTATAGGCTCTGAAATGTCATCATTTTTTGTCCATCATATGCCAGCCGCAAGCGCAATAGTGTCGCAACTTAATACTTGCTTCTAGAAAGTGCTTCGTTGTCGACGACAACGAAGCACTTTCTAGAAGGAAATATTTACACCTGGTATCCCATTATATTATGGCTTCCGTTTCTCTTTTCTTCCAATCAAGTGATATGCAACGGCATGAAAAATAAAGTGTTTGTCTACAGGTACGTCATTACCCAATATATAAGATTAGACCATGCAAATTTCGTTTTTGTTATTTGCGCATCGGACAAGTCCACCTATCTTAATTATCTTGGAGCAAACCGCATTCAACACAACGTCGTTTCTTCGCCGCCCACTCAAATGCTGATAAGTCACGCTATGTGCAGATCTTTGGAATTTTTGTCACCAGACCGTTGTCGAACCTATTACTAGCAATGGTTTCGACAGAAAGGCCATATTTACTGACCTGAGATAGTTAATTTGCAGTAAGACAATACCCTGTTGAGCAGGTAGCCATTACACGTAAGCTGCATTAAGGTCTGGTTGCTCTTGAAGGAATCTGAGACGATCGACTTGCAGTTTTTCAACATTCGTTTCCATATCCACAGGAATATAGTACAGTCGCCAGTGATGAAAAATCAAATCTGGTAAAATGGGTCGATCACCCGCTAGGACAATCTCATGCGTGCATGGAATACTCAATGACGTCGAAATATGAATCGAAAAGCCTATCTTTATTCTTTTTCAATAACGCCAATCCCTGCTGTTATATAATCAACCTTAAGCTATAAAGGCCCACAAACCGACAAGTTTCGTGAATATAGAGGTTTCACTTAGCTTACGGAGCACTGGTAATTTATGATGAATTTCATCAGCATATTACTCGCTTACCTGAAATTTGAGCCAGCAGTCAATTCGTTCTTGTACTGCATACAAGTTATTAGTGCTAACATGTAAATTCTTTAAGGGGTGCATTTGCATTTCTCAAACGGTGTCGCAGGGCTGCGTAGATGTTAACAATCGTTAGTCCGAGCTGCTACGAACTTGGGGCCTTGTTCGGTTAAGATACTAGATCAGCAATGTGATGTCAGCAGTTTAGTATATAATTCCGATTTTTTTGCTTCATAAGCAACTGATATCAGTGCTCTCGAATCGTTCTCCATGACTTCATGAAGTGTGTGTAAAAGTTACCATACCTTGTTTGTTTCTTCGACTAAGCAGTCATTTTTTTTTCAATGTGCCAATTGCAAAGGCGATGACGTGAGCCTGTAGAACATGAGCGATTGCAGTAAAAGTCCTCTTACCTGTATCAGACACAATGACCGGGGAAGATTGCCATTGAATAATTTGTCAGTCTTAGTTAATGCCCAGAATCAATCGCCAATCTCGTCACCATTGATAAATCTAATTGAATAGCGAAGGATGAATAACAGAGTCCACCCGATCACATGAAATATAAGTATTATAAATCTTATTGGTTTGTACGTGCAGTCCATACGTATGAATGATGTAGTTGAACCGTCTAGATGGTAGAAGCAGGAGTTTGGTAACGTAAATGACTTATTTATTAACGTGCACCAGACGCGTTACGGCCCCCCGCCGGGGGCTTCATCAGAGGTTTGTCAATCTACAAGTGAGAACTATCCATACATCTAGCTGCGTAGGACCTATTACAATAGAACCCTGAAGAACATTATACACATACCCTATCATAGGTCGAATCTCTGGAGTCGAAACCAGTGCATCATGCATTTATAATACTCTGTTGAGTTAATGGCAAATACCGAAGTGATATTTTGGTTGAGGTCCTTAGTTCTTATGCTAACCATATTACATCTAAGCCTGATATCTACGATATGTTTTCATCGGATGAAAACATTGGCTTACCTACGTTTTCATCACGATATGATAATCTCATGGTAATCAGTTTACCAACTGACAGCTGCACCGCATATATGCTTACTTTATGCTCCCAGTAAAGTGAGGAATACCCAATTACCACTACCCGATAAGAATATATCCATAAAGACATATATACGGTGTACTTTGTCAACACTGGCAAGCAAATTGAATCATAATGTGAAAAACGCTTTTTTCATTACCAATGCTGTTGCAATGAACAGCATGATCGAATTTTATCTGCCTACGTTCAACTAAAAGCACTTAAATTGACATGAGCTCAGCCAAATATTCTTGACGGTGTCTAGTCCCTGTTTTTATAGAAAGATTTGAAAATAGCCAGAGAATTACAGTTCTCTTGGCGTAAATACGTCAAAATCTGACGAGGCAGGATGTCTAGCAGCTATTGATTTTTTTATCAGTTTGCTGCAACTACGTGGTTAATCGCCGAATGCAAGGGCTTCCTACTATGCTCTCTGGCGGAACATGGCTATGCTGTACACATCATATCTCTATTCTCCAAAGTACCTTATCTTTTTTGCGATTCAACTCGTACGGACACCCTATGCGTCGGGTTGAA
>JH598483.1:202773-233527 GCA_000173235.2 Hyaloperonospora arabidopsidis Emoy2 | reverse complement strand
TGCTGCACTGCAGCGTTGACTAGGGATTCCCATGCTTGACTGAAAGCAGCTTTATGACTGTCTTTCATCCAGCTTTGCAGCTCCGTTTTAAGAAAAAGCTTGCCAGTACGTGAACTCCACTTGGCAACAAGTGCCTTGCGTGACGCCACATGATGTTGCTGCAGTTTAGCAACCAGAAACAGAATCTTCTTGTCAAACTTCTTGCGGGTCAATGTATGACTCGGCTCCTTAAGAGCGGCCGAGAACGGCAGCAAACTGGTGACAACTTGACCATCCAGCAAAAACTTGGCAAACCACCGGTACTTATCAGCCAAACCATCCGAAGCATCGTCGTCCGGGTACGCAATTCGCATAGCCGGTAGAGGCCACTGGTGGATGCCATACTGTGCCTTCGAGTAACAGTGCACCTCGTCCATGTCTTTGTGATAGAATGGCGCAGGTTCTGTCAAAGGCGGCGCGTACTTGCACAATGGAGTATTCTTGCCTATACTTGCAAGCCATTGTGGCTCAATAGCAGTCACCATCTTCATGTACGCGCGGGTGGTGCGCATAATGTGCTGGTACACGACAAATTCTGGTAGCTTGGCTGGGTTGGGTGTGAAGACTGACGAGTGCGGATGAATGTACACAGGCTCTTTCACGTTTCCAGTTGCAGCAACGTATGCGCAGTTCCGCTCAATCTTCGTGCCTTCAGTGATAGTGCCAGCTGGTACACGTTTCGCCACTTGGTCCAAGAAACCAGCGGCTACGATCTGACGCAGGACACCCTGCGCTTCGAGATCAGGAGGCGGCATCTTAGGCTTCAGCTCGATGATTGTGAAGTCATCTTCCTCTGCATAAAGCTTGTTCACAATCCGCGTCAATTGCTGCCTTAGCTTCAACATGTTCTGCATTGTCTTTTCATGAAGGTAATTCTCCTTGCAGAACTGGCTGCTACCACCAGTATAAGCATAGGCACCAGCAGCGCGCAGTAAGCTGAGTACATCACTCTCTTGATCAATCCACTGCGCATGTTTACGCATTTCCTCAGCCTCCCGCCACTCCTTTTCCATTTCCTCCAGCTCACTCTTCTGCTCATCGCCAGCCTTATTATCTTCAGCACTCTTGTCGCTTTCACGACGATCTAAGGCGTAAATGAACGGAATGTGACCGGAGAGACCAGCAACGATGGCAATCGTGTACTCGACGAAATCTAGCTTCTGTGCTAGTAGCAGCATCTTTGCAAACCGAGCAGCGACTGGGAACCTTGCAAGAGCCCGGCCTAGCCCCGTTATAGACTCATCGTCGCCGGGAGAGATCGCGCCCAAATTCACTAATGTTGCAAGTGCATTCTTCACTGCCTGACGGTCTGGTGGTGTCGGGAATGGGAACTGCAAAACGTTGTGAATACCCATAGCTTTCATTTGAAGCACTAAATCGTCAATGGGTTGACGCAGAATTTCCGGTGACGAGAACTTATGAAACTCAGTGTCATACACCGCGGACGAGTACAAGCGGTAACAGTGGCCCGGACCAGTACGTCCTGCACGACCCGCGCGTTGATCAGCACTAGCCTTCGAGATCCACTGGATATCGAACGAAGAAATGCCATTGGCAAGATCAAAAACACGCTCCTTTGTGCGCCCAGCATCTACCACGTACTTGATCCCAGGGATGGTCAACGATGTCTCCGCCACATTAGTAGCAATGACAACCAGACGGTGGTTATCCGGTGGCGCATCAAATACTTTCATTTGATCTTCGTTGGCGAGCAAAGAGTATAGTGGAAGCACGTGCATGTACGGCACTGCCAGATCGTTATCTCTCATATCGTCATCATCGTCCTCATCTTCCTTACCAGACGCCTCTTTTCCATCTTCCAAATCGTACGCGGCATCCTCACCATCAATTTCGTCGCCGTATACATGGGCCTCCTCAAGATCAGCCTCTTCTTCAATGTCGTCGTGCTCACGAAGAAAGTGGTCTTTGCGACTCGCCGTTTGCTCTGTGGTAGATTGTCTGCGCTGAGCACGGCATGTTTGCCTATGAATCTGCGCCGCAGCCTTTTTGTTTCTTGCAGCGACAGAGTAGGCACGGTTAAGATTGCGGCATAACTGCAGAATCTCTCGTTGGCCTGTAAGAAACACCAGTACACCACCTTCCGGCAGCTTCCTGTGAATTTTAAGCACCTTCTTGTAAGCCTCGTCCGCATAGTTATCCAATTCCGTGCGCTTGTTAAAATGCACAGTCACAGGGTATTGACGTGCATCAATACGAAGCACTGGCGGTGGAGTCGGAAATAATCGATGATTCTGCGTGAAGTCTTCCACGCGCAGCGTCGCAGACATGATGACAAGCTTCAGCGGTCTTATTGGCTTATCAGCGACCTCCTTCTCCTCCGTTGACAGCAATTGGTATTGCTCCTCTTCCTCTCGCGACATTTGAGCTCGTAGTGGAGCGATACGAGACAAAAGACCTATCAGAATATCCGTGTTCACATTGCGCTCGTGAGCCTCGTCCAAGAGAAGAATCGAGTATTGACGCAACAAAAAGTCCTGCTGAATCTCTTTCAGCAAAATGCCATCAGTCATAAACTTGATGCGTGTGTGCTCGCTCACGTGTTCAGCATCATAACGAATTTGGTAGCCGACATGTCCCTTAGGCGCGCCAAACGGAACGTTAAGCTCCTCAGCAACGCGTTTGGCAGTAGAAACGGCAGCAACACGTCGTGGCTGAGTTACACCGATGCGGCCACAATGTGTCGCATGATCCGGGTGACCATAGCCAGCCTCGTACAAGAATTGTGGCACTTGCGTAGTTTTACCACTGCCTGTCTCACCACACAAAATTATCACGTCATTTTCAGTGATTGCCTCCATGATTTCCTGCTCAGAGCTACATACAGGAAGTTGCATACGCGCCATTTGTATCGTTGGGTCCCGCGACAACGAGACAAGAGTAGTCTTATACGGCAACGCTGTCCTCTTGCTGAGCTCGCGGACTTCAGCCGCGGTCTTCATCACAATTGGCTTTGGCACATACGCAGTCACGCAACCCTCCGCTACATCGTCTTTCTGCTTCGTAGCAGACTCGTCATGGGGATTTTTTGCAGCGAGTGCCTTTAATCGGCGCTTCTCCTCATTTTTCTTGCGCAAAACTTCCAATTTCGTCATAGCAGCGCTTTGTGAACTAGCGTGCTTAGCTTCTTCCTCGTGACCTTCCTCTTCAGTTACCATTTGGTGGAGGGTCATAGCAGGGGCTTCTCCTTCACTCTTCACGAGGTTGGCGGTTTCATCGGGCGTAGGCAGCATTGGCACTGCGCGATTCGCCACAATTGTTTTCTTCTTCCCGTGCTTCTTCTTACTACCTTTTTCCGGTGCAGCAGTCCCACAAACCTCAGTCTTATGACTCGTAACAGCGTCTGCAACGCAGCTACCGTCACCACCACCACCCGACTTTTCATTGCGGTCCGATTTGTTGATCTGCTCGCTCTCCAGCAGCTTGTCCACCTGCATGTCTTCATCACCCTCCTCGTCTTCATTCTCTCCCCTCTCCTTCTTCTTATACAGCTCACTCTTTGCCTCCTCCGAGAGTTCAATCCCTGCTTTCTGTCGATTCAACGACCTTTTCAAACGCTCTCGTAGCGTCTCCTTGTGTCCCATCTGCGACGTGCTGTACAAGAGCTTCATCTGGTCCTGCGAGAGCTGCTGCTTCTCAAGCGACTTGTACAAGTCTTCACGCTTCGCCTCCTTGACTTTCCTTGCTGCAATAGCTTCCAGCTTCTTGCGTTTACTCTTACTCATGTGCTGCGCTTGTTGCAGCAGCTCCTCGGGCATGTTCTCCACCTTCTGCTTCTTTTCACGATGTCCAGGCAGCACCAAGGCACCGCCCGCGTCGTTTTGACCCAATTCTTGCATCAATTCATCTGAAAGAAGCCTCTTTGTCACAAAATTAGTCCCAGCAGCCGCGTCTCCCATCTCTTGACAACCGACACCTTCGTGCTCGGTACTTAAATGATCCTCCTGCGGCTTCTGCAGCGCCGTTTCATCCCGTTCCTTCACATCCACGACCTGCATCGTCTTGACCTTCTTCTTCACCATCCCACGACTGCTCTGCTTTCGTTTCTTGCCCGCCATAGCGCAACTAGTCGTCCGAATCGTCCAGCTGTCGGGTGCCAATGAATAATTCACGACGAAAAGCTCATCATGCGCAAGTCAAAAGCACAAATCTTATTGTCCAATCATATTGCAGCTTTGCCACTTACTTTCTAGCCAATCAATCGCATCGATCAATTGACTGGAGCTCTTCGTCCGGAGAGCTCCATTATCCATTGCCCATCGCGACTCGGCGACTCGGCGACTCGGAAGTCTCTCTCTCTCTCTAGTGTCGTCGCTCTTTCCCTTCCTACCAGATCAAGATGCCGACCAAACGCGTCAAGGGCAAGAAGAAGCTCAAGTCCATCAAGGCCAAGATGACGGACTCCATGAGCAGCAAGCGCCGGCTGTCGAGGTTTGGCAAGGAACAGCGCAAGGGCATGCGGGGGTCTGCCGCCAATTACATCACGCGCAGTCAAGCGCTCAAGCGGCTGCAAGTCACGCTGAAAGACTTTCGTCGGCTGTGTATCTTGAAGGGTATTTACCCACGAGAGCCCAAGAAGAAGGTGTCGGGCAAGGACAAGACGTACTACTACCTCAAGGACGTCATGTTCTTGGCGCATGAGCCAGTGCTGAGGAAGTTCCGCGCTTTCAAGACGTTCATGAAACAAGTGACAAAAGCCATGGGGCGGAAAGACTATGCAAATGCCAAGCGCAAGCACGAGAATCGCCCGACGTACGAGCTCGATCACATTGTCAAGGAGCGCTATCCGCGCTTTGTTGATGCCCTAGGAGATCTGGATGACGCGCTGTGTCTTGTGCATTTGTTTGCACTCATGCCTACGGGCAATGGGATCCACGCAGACGTCACGAGCAAATGTCTGCGACTCGTGCGTGAGTGGCAGAACTACATTGTTGCTACGCGAGCCCTTTCCAAGGTTTTTGTGAGCATTAAGGGCATCTACTATCAAGCAAATGTGCAAGGCCAGACCATTACGTGGCTGGTGCCACATCAGTTTACACCGACAGTGGACAAGCGCGTGGACGTGCGGGTCATGCTGACGTTTTTGGAGTTTTATGAAGTGCTGCTTAAGTTCGTCAACGCACAGTTGTACATGCACATCGGAGTCGTGTACCCGCCAAAGATTAACTTGCAACTTGATTCGGCTGGTGCACAACTAGCTGCGATTGAATTGGAAAGGGTGCAGAAAGAGAAGGTGAGAGAGAACGGAGAGGAGGAGGAAGAGGTGCAGGCCAGTGGGGAGAAGGAGGTCAAGACGACCCAGATCTCCAAGGAGGTTTTGCAGCAACAGAAGGAGTCTGAGAAGCGGATTAAGACTCTTGGCAGTGCGATCACGAAAGAGGACAGCAGCGTTTTGGATGAGGACGAAGAAGAGGATGAACAGGCGTCATTTGGCGAGATGAGTGAGCCGCTTGAGGCCGCTTTTGCGTCGAATGAGCTGGCGACGCAGATCTACAATGAGCAACGCAAGGAGTGCAGTGAGAAGAGCTTGTTCAGTGGGCTGACCTTCTTCTTGTCCCGAGAAGTACCTTCGGCTTGTTTGGAACTGGTGCTGCGATCGCACGGCGCGACTCTTGGTTGGGACGGCGCTGGTTCTCCTTTCGATGAGAAAAGCTCACGCATCACGCACCATGTCATGGATCGGCCGCACCAGGGTCATCGCTACTTCAACCGCGAGTACGTGCAGCCGCAGTGGGTATTTGACTCGGTGAACAATGGCATTCTGCTGCCTCTGGCACGTTATTTGCCTGGTGCAGAACTTCCGCCTCATCTTTCGCCGTTCGTGAACGACGGACAGGAAGGCTACACTCCAGAGTACCGCAAGGAGCTGGACAAGCTCAAGTCGGCTGTGCAGGTGCTGCGCGAGGTCGGTGCCGTTGGTGATGAGGGAGCTATGAGCTTTGATGATGAGGACGCTGAGGAGCAGGAGGAAGTCTATGCCGCTGACCTGAAGGCTGAGGTGGATGGCAAACCCAATGAAAAGGAAAATGACGACAGCAACGACGACGAGGCGGAGGAAGATGAAGAGGAGCCGCTATCGAATGAAGAGGAGGAGCAAGAGGAGAAGTCAATGTCTGGTAAGCGCAAAGCAGACGATATTACTACCGACAAGAAGTCAAAGCGTGTTAAGAAGGAGGAAGAGGCAGCAGAGCTGAAGGAGTTGGCCAAGACTATGATGTCGAAGAAGGCCAAGCATCTGTACGATCGTATGCAGTACGGTTTGGGTAAGAAGGCTGACAAGATCCAGAAGCTCGAGGACAAGCGCGCCATGCTCGAGGCAGAGAAGGTGAAGAGTAAAGATGCTGAGGTTGCGTCGACTAAGAAGGGTCCGAAGAAGCGCAAGCGGAAAACCAAGGGCAACAAGAGCGCCAACTAGACTTTAAATGTCAATGTATTCACTGTTTACAGAAAGGAACTCGCTGATCTTTTGATGGTATAGGTGAGCTGTTTGCATCCTCAAGAAGCTATGCTATCACCACCGATTATATGGGAGCACGACACTAGCACAAAAGGTGACACCGCATAAAAACCTTTGGAAGGAAAATGTAACGTCATACTATTTTCCAAGAGACCGCTACTAGCTTCCTCCTCTGCCTGAGTTCTAGCCAAAGCTATGCAGGGAGGATGCCCGCCACGCACTTACGATCGTCCACAACTTGCTTGCCGTTCATATCTGGCATGACAAGCTCAAATACGAGAGCATCGCCAATCAGTCGCCCTCCTTTCCAAGGTCCCATCGCCACTGCGAGCACCAGCACACACCCACGCCAATCTTCAGACGACGACGAGAGCCGAACGAATGGACTTAGGCCGAGGTTTTCTTCTTCTTCTTCTTGTTCTTCTTCTTCAAAGATGTAGCAAGAATCTTGGCCGTCTCTTCATCTACAGTCTTTCCAGACAGCACACGGTCGCTCGGGAACGCCAGCCCGGTAATCTTGGTCGTACCACTCGGCAGCAGCAGCACCGTCGCCTTAAAGTGCGCGACCTTGTCACCCGATCGTCCTTCCAGAATCGGGTACGCCTGCAGCAAGTCGTGCTTGACGCACTCGACGACGCCCATACGCGCTTGGCTCTCGTCTTCGAACGCGCGGATGGTGAACGGCATGGTCGGAAACTTGTGGTTGATCTCTTTAAACACGTACCGCGAGGCCTTCATCTTGAGACGGTACTGCTTGTCCACCTGCCGCTTGAACACCGTCGTGCGTCGTTCACTCGTCACGGGCTTGTCACTGCCCGTGGTGTAACACACATCGATCGTGTACACTTCATTCGGTTCAAACGTGACTTTCGGCGTGCGGTTCTCCACGTCCGTCTTCTGGGCAATGACTTTATTGCCATCAATGACAAAGCGCTTGAGCTGGTGCATGAGCGTGCCCTGGAGACTCTTGACCCCGTACGACTCTTCAAGTCGCATCAACGCTTCCGTCACCTGCAAGTTCGTATTTCCCGGTTTAATCAGTCGCGCACAGAGCTCCACAGCGTCGTGCGCGCACTTGAGCACGTCTGCTTCTTCCCCTTTAAGTTCCGGGAACTCCGTCTCCAGTGCTGAGCCAGTGCTGGGTACAATCGCCGTATGGGCGACCACAGCCACGTAGCCATCAATGTGACAGCCAAGATCAATCTTGACCCAGTCTCCTGCCATTAGCGTCTTGGACTCGGTCGCCAAGGGCGAGTAGTGGCACAGAATCTCATTGGCAGAAATGCACGTGGGGAAGGCCACGCCCTTGTCGATCTTCTTGGTCTTGAAGATCGCGCCACAGCGCTGCTGCATCACGAGGTCCCCGAACTTGCACAGCTCGACCACGTCCTTGCCGGCTTCCAGCTGCCCGAGCACGCCTTCAAGCGCCGACTGCGCGATCTCCGCCGCCAGACGGTACTTGGTCACGACGTCCGAGTTGCGACAGTCTTCAATGGGCTCCTCGGGCGTCGATTGCTGCTCCGTCGTCTCGTCGTCGCTCACGTCGCTGCGTTCGTCATCGGACAACGTCATTGGTCAGTCAGTCAGTCAGGCACTTGGTGAATAGGGGGAGCGAGGAGCTCTTTAAAGGGAGATCGACGAGTGAGTCGGTTTTAATAATAATTGTTTTTGGGAGCTCTCCGAGCCAAGAGATCCAAATAGAGGGAGGGGGAGGGAGGGCGTGTGTGACATGTGACAAAAGTACCCGTCGTAGCCAGTCACGGTCCAGTGTACCCTTCGTATGGTACCATCGTACTTTGCTTGTGGTTTTTTTGAGTTGATCGATTTCGACCGAGAGTTTTTATCTGGATAAACATGACTGCCGTCGTGCCGAATTCCGTTGGCTGGTACATTCTCGAGGGGTACCCGTGGTGGCCCGTGTACATTTGCGACGTGACGAAGCTCCGACCGACGCTGCATCTACTTGGTAGTGGCCACAAGAAGATCCTGAAAAAAGCGCGCGACTTTCCATTGGATTTTATTGTTGTCTACTACTTTGGCTCGCACGACTTGTACGTGACTGGATAAAGTGATGGATAAAATTGTAGCTGAAACTTAATGACTACTTGCAATTTAATGTAATTTGAGAAGCGGCAATGAAACTAAAACAAATTTTGTGCTGTTTGCATGTGTACTGTTTGATGGTGTTTCGTGTGTCTTGTGGTGATGGTGTATGATTTGTGTAATTGACAGTTCTCTGGTTGGGCTGAAGAATGGTGTGTTGCGGCCATGGGACTGTGCGCAGAAGGACCAATTCCTCAAGGGCCATCCGAAGCACTTGACTAAGAAGAAGGGTGTGATTGAAGATCTGCGGATTGCCGTGCACGAGGCCGAAGAGTTCTTGTCGCAGCCTGAAGACATTCGTCTGCCGCCGCATATGGTGCCATCGGATCTAGATCCGACGCTGGAGCCGCCACCGGAGCTTGTGGTGCCGGTAGATATGGCAATGAACTCGGACACGGACGAGGAGGTGGAGACGCGAAGTGTGGACGATGGAGATGATATGGAGAATGGGGACCACGAAGAGGAAGTGCAAGTGATGAAACACAAAAAGAAGAAGAAGGAGAAAAAGGAGAAGAAGACGAAGAAGAAGAAAAAAGGACCTGAAGAAGAGAAGAGTAAAAGGACAGACGACTTGAAGCGCAAGAATGATAGCGAAAAAGGTCGGGACACAAAAAGCGCGTCGCCGGCAAAAGTAACAAAGACGACGCTCGAAACTGACGTCAAGAGCGAGCGACCTGTAGTGAAGCGAGACAATGACGAGAAGAAATGGCCTCCACCTGCCATAACGTCAGAGGCGCTGAGCATTCTTCTCGAGAAAGAGATCCGCTGGATTCTTGTCAATTGTCCGTTTGAGGAAATGACAACTAGGATGGTGAGGAAAATGCTCGAAGAACGTCTGGAGATCGACTTACGTCATCACAAGGCATCAATCAAAGAAGGTGTTGCGCGAGTGATCGCCTCAATGGAAGACGAAGATACAATGGACTCTGTTTCTACTGCCCCAGAAGAAGGTGCTGCCGTTTTATCTGAGGATACAGCGCAGCCTGATCTCAAAGTCGAACAGGACGGGGTGGCCATGCCTATTTCTCCAGGTGTCGTAGTAAAGACGGAGATGGACGGTGCAAGGGAGAAAGAAATAGCTGATGCTGCTAGCAATGAGAGCACGAGAAAGGAGCTTGAAGCAGTGTCGAAGCATTTGTCGCTGGCTTTGGAGCTAGAACCAAAGATTTTGGATGCCTTGAATTTACTCAAAAGTATAGATCATATAGACAAGAACGTGCTGGCGACGTCATCCCTACAGCCTCGACTGGTGAAGCTACGAGTGCACCCATCATCAAGGATCTGCGAGCTTATCACATTTTTGGTAAAGAAGTGGGACGTCGAAGATTTGGTTCCTGCGCCCGAACCGATCACAAAAGAAGAGATTTTGGATCTGAAGACCCAGCTAGAGTACTCGGAGACGTCTCATGACGAGTTGTTGGTGTGCTTAAATCGGCTGAGTGAGGTACGTTGGAGAAAGAATAAGTTAAAAGTGTTTGATGTTGTCAGCAAGTTGACGTGTATATTACAGATGCCTTTGACCATCGATCATCTGAAAAAGACGGGAATTGCACGGGCAGTGTCCAACCTACGCCAACACGGGTATGCTTTATATATACTTATCATGTTGCTTGCAGATTTTAAATAATGAAACTGATTTGTTCTCGCAGTAACGACAAGGTTTCTGCTAAGGCGCACGATCTGCGGCAAAAATGGATTAAGCTGTCTAACGAACAGCCAGCAGAGAGCGGTACGCTTCTCGTGATGGCTGCAGTTATTTCGTATCTGCTAACACTATTTGGCCATTCCTAGATTCAGGTTCGAATTCGCTGAAGACTCTCCAAACTTTGAACCGCATCTTAGGACAGCAAAGTGACGGCACAGACGAGCAGAAGCATCAAAGGAAGCAACTGGCTGCGCTTGAACAGCTTCACAGTATGTCATTAGACACGAAAGACATCATTGATTCCAAGGTCGGCATTCCTGTTTCTAAGCTTCGCAATTCCAGGTATATTCACGTCGTCAAATGTATGTGACTGATGGTTCAGCTGACCCCTTTGTATTTTCTGTGTATCAACATGCTGCAGCAATGAGAAGGTAGCAAAGTTGGCAAAGAAACTTCGTAAGAAGTGGCAAGCCGAGGCCAGAGCGTAGGCGATGCGACAAATTCTTGTCATCTCACGGCTTGATGTTAGCATGTTCATACGAGGCAAATGACAACCACGTTTATCAGGCAGCTGCACTGGTCAATGGTGTTTTCGTGTAGTGGTCGGGTGCTTCTGGTTACGTATGAATCAGGACTCGCTTTCTACGGTGCGCATTTAAGATGTGTGTGTGGACTTGGAGTTTCAGGGACAAATTTGTGTGCCCTGCTGGTTGAAGAGTATAGGCTTGGTCTAGCTGCCAAGCTGCAATAAACACCGTATAAAATACGACGTGGTGTGGCTCTGAAGGTCTTGTTGCTGAATTTGCAGACCGAATACGAAGTTGGAGCATCTGTGCAGATGCGGCTCGGCAGAAATATGTGTGTTCTCGCGTTGTCATAGGTTTTACTAGAGCGTGAGTATGTATGTACAAAGTTGACGGTCTTTTGAACGAAAAACCGTCACTTCAGGACTGACCAATCTGTACACTGATGGAGCCGCAATCTCATAGGTGGCAGCCACTTTGGTCGTCCCTACAAGTTACCCGCAATATAAGATAGGGGAGCAAGCTCTGGAGTTCGCCCTTTGATATAAGAGCATCTCCACCGCACTTCTTAATATTATCTCTAAATTGGAGTGCTACTTCGAGTGGACTACGCGATTACAGTACTCATTTTATAAAATTCCACACCCGGTTCAAAACTGACAATGCTGCTTTAATTATTGCCACGCTTGCCGCTCGTTAGCAAACGCATTTTGGTGAGTTTTAAGCAGAAACTCACATTCAACAATGGTTCGGGCGTCTAGAGTTCAAAAAAAAAGTGCGTGCGAGGAGTAGGTGTAGTTTGATGGCAACTTAGAATGTGTAGGTTTTAAGGACAGGTTTAATGTCACGCCAAATTTGGAGTGAAGGGTCGAAAATGTGGAGTGTTCTCTAAAATAAAGATATCAAAGTGGTGCGGTGGGGACGCAAATACTTCAAATCCACTTCAAATAGAGATATAGCACTAGATGAAGTGACCCGGTGGAGATGCTCTAAGTAATCCAGTTCATAGAACTGAATCAAGTTGCAAAACACTACACAACAGCAGCAGTCACTAAAGAAGGAGTACGATGCTGTTATTGTCTAATTTAACCCAAAAGTATACTCATGCAACGCGATCAGACTTTGCTTATGAGCATCCAGTGTTACGGGGCACACCTTATTCAAGTAACTGAATAAACCTTGCACTGCTGACAGTGCAAGGGCGTGTGCTTCCGACTACCTCACGTACACGTACGTACAGAGGAAGATTGCTATACGGAGTAAGAGAGTACTCTTACTCCGTATAGCAATCTACTCAGTAAAGGTAAAAAGTAGAACTGTATTTAGTATAGTTAATCCTTGTAATAAATCCCTATTTGACTTCATTTAACAATGTCTGAATACAAACTTGTATGATAACTATCTGCGCGCCACTCGTTCCCCTTTTTTTATGGCTGGAGACTTTATTGGTTGATATCTTGATCCTATATCAACCAATGAACAGTGTGTTACATCTGCGGGGCAATATTATCTATTAGTATAATATTGTGAGAATATTGTGTTTGTCCTAACGCAATATTCGTACTTGATATTTACCTTAAGTAAATTATCATGTAACGGAAATACCCCGTTACATCACCCCCCCTTAACCATCAGTCACATTAGTGACTGATTGACTATTGAATGACACTGTTGAGTGGCTCTGGGACAGGGAAGCACTAATTGGCCAATCCATCCATTCTTCGTTCTCATCGCATGGTTAACAAGTCCATGGGGTGTGCAGCCAAAGCTGCTGAGAACGCAGCCATGAGACTTCGCTCTGCTGACGCAGGGGAGACAGGATCACCTGAAGCAGCTGACGTAAGTTCGTCTGCTGCTTCCGCGACTCAGCCTGCTGCAGGCGCACGCGGTGATGCACCGCGTGACATCGGAGATTATGAGCTTGAGCTCATATACTCTGGTGAGTCTGAAGGTGAGACCGACTCGAAGGAGTCGAAAGCCAAGGAAGAGCCAGAGTTGGCTAAACCGGCCGACTAAGTCGGCTTCTTGAAGCGCTTTAAGCCTTGCAGATCGTCGTGGCATCTTCGGATCGTCCGACGAGTCCGATCCTCTGTCTCCGAGACGGAGTCGTTCTACCGAAAGCGAGATAAGCCATCGGAACGACCTTGACGATGATGCAATCATGCATCATAGTCCGAGTGATCGGGATGATCCTGGTGTCGGTACTTCTATTAACACCAGACAAGAGACTGTGGATCGCAACATCTTGCGTGTTGCTCCTGAGAAGAAGCCGTGGCTACCTCTTCAGAGAGTGTTGGCTCGTCTGTCCAACACGACGAGTGATCGTTATCGAATAAGATTATTTGATTCATCAAAGCTTCATAAGATTGATCCTAGTGCGAGTAACTTTCGCACTGAACATGATTTCTTCATCGATGCGTTCTTCAAGCATCGATGGTACAGTGGGAATCACAAACGTGATGGTCCCTCTTTGATTCAGGCATGGAATGCTTTCATCCACAACGTTGGTGAGATTGGGCGTGGTGATGCCTGGCTAGACAAGCTATTGCTAGCTCGAAATCGTTTTGAGAAACAGACCTCTACCGGTGCACGTTTCAAATGTATCGTTGTCAAGAGAGGCTGGGCTACCATGCCTCTCTTGGGTGATGCGTGCCAACGTTGTGTGAAGAACATGGCACGAGCTCCAAAGAAGTCTACTCGATGAATGACCCCTGGTGGAGGGTACGTGTCACTCAAGATATGTACGAGGGAATAGCTAATTTGCAATCCCTCTACAAGTGCGCTGGGCGTTCGTTTCCCGATGGGCCTTCTTCGGCATCGGATGCACCTTGTCGTACTGTTCGACAAGGCCCAAAACATTAACCAGCAGTTGAGAGCGAGGATCCCACTATCTGCCGAGGGTGGATACCCGCGCCACCGGACGAGGTAACTCGTCCGACGTCCCTTCTCATCGCGGTGGTTCAACAAGCGCTCCACGAAGAAGCGTTGGCCACCGCGCGCATCAATCAATGGATGAGGCGGAGAAGGAAACACGTTCTCAGACGGGTTTGAAGGTTCAATCTGATACTGTGAGCCGGCTCGAGCGCGTAACGTGTGAGTTGCGCGAGGACATCGAGCACGAGAGGAGAAGTCGTTTGGGTCTGGTCGACAATGTGACGCGTCTCTCCTCGTAACGGGAGAGAGATCGATCCGATTTTGCGTTTGCTCAGCTTGAGAACGAGCGGACTCAGTGTTCTCTTCGCGACGAGCTAGTGGAAGCTCGTCAGGATATCTCTCGGCTTCGCGGGGAGATATCCGAACTTCAGACTCGGGCTGATAGTCAGCACCGCGAACACAAGTATCTCTTGGAGATGCTTGAGCGCAAGGTATTTCTTCACCGGAACAATCGCCGTACTGGCAGTACGGCCTAAGGCGACCGACGTAGAACGTAGGATGCGTGCGCATCTTACGTGGCAGCTCAATCGTGTATGCGTTGCCTAAGCGGCGCAGCACACGAAATGGACCGATGAACTTGGGTAGTAACAAGTTACTACCCACGTTAGTCACTATGTGTCGAGGTAAGTTTACCGTAGATAGTAGGACTAGGTAACCTTCATTTTATGAAAGAACATTTGCCCTTCCATTCTTGTATGCGTTTTTCTTTTGTCAGTCCACTGCTTCTGCAATGGATCCTTGCACGAAACGGACAACCGTTTCGCGAGCCAGTATGAATTCATCTGCTGACTCGCTGTCTTTGGCTGTAGTGCGCTTGGAGCGCACTGTGGCAAGATCAGTGACTTGGGTAGTAAGATCACCCTCGCTCTTACTTTTCTCTTCTTCACCGAAGTCGATGTGATCGACATCGGCGTCACACGTAGTGACCTCGTGGTCAGTACGTGATGAGTGAGAGCCGAGTTAGCGTTCGCTCGAATGATTTCCTCCCCCTCTCAAACTAGAGTTACACTTTAAGAAGGTGTGTAGGCGTGGGTGGCGCAAGACATTCACGAAGAACGGTTTATGCGTCGTCGATGCATGCACCGAGTTGTTGATGGCGAATTCCACCATTGGCAAGAACTCGCTCCAATTCGTAAACGAATGGACATAATCCCGATAGATTTCCTCAAGAATGCGGTTTGCACGTTCTGTCTGACCATCTGTTTCAGGATGGTCAGATCGACATCTGAAGGCGCGTTCCGAGTGTTTTGAACACGGATCGCCAGAATTCCGCAGCGAATCGTGGGTCTCGATCAGAAACGAGTTCACGAGGCAACCCATGAAGACGACAGATCGTGTCAATAAAAACACGAGCACATGCCTATGCATTGATAGATTCAGGTTTACAGCGACCAGATGTACCATTTTACTGAATCTATCAACGAACACAAGAATACCTTTATTCTTGTGTGGGTCTGGGGGAATCAAAAGACAAAGTCCATTGAGACTGATTCCCAGCATTCTGCCGGAACGGGCAAGGGTTGCAACGGAGCACGAAGTGAAGGACCTGAATTCACTCGTTGACATACTTCGCATGCGCGGACGTACTTTCGCACGAACTGATACTGGCGGGGCCAGTGAAAGTCGCGATTAACTGTGAGATATGTCTTCTCTCGACCACGATGGCCACCACTAGATGCATCGTGGCACTCATACATGATGCGCAGTCGCAGGTCACCATGGTCCGGTACGACGACACGAGGTGTGTCGCTGGCAACGGCTGTATACTTCAGTAAGACATTGTGGACTGCATATCTATCCGTGGAGGATCAATATACTGGGGGAAATCTTTGAAGGGATTGACGGGATGGTTGCGAAAGATGTTCCATCAAACGCACCATCGACGGATCGTACGCCTTGCGTATGTCTTCTAGTAATATTGACGACAGGACACTCGACGTCAACACCGCGACAGTGGTCGGACCAGTGTCGGGTTGCGCAGCCGGTTCGAAATCGGGCCGGCGCGACAGAGCATCAGCGACGACATTCAGTCTTCCTGGTTTATATTCCACGGAGAAGTTACACTCCGCTAAGAACGACAGCCACCTCGCCATTCGTTGCGAGAGGTGTGGACTGTTAACGACCGTGCATAAGAACGCATGGTCCGTGTATACGATGAAGGGTCTATCACCTAGTAGGTAGACCCTGAATTTTGACAAAGCATACTTCATGGCAAGGAGTTCCTTGTCATGTACTGAGTTGTTACGTTCAGCTGGTTGCAGCTGACGTGACTGATAGCAGACGACACGCTCAGCACCGTCTGTGTCATACTGCATTAGTGCACATCCGATGGCAAAAACGCTTGCATTGCAGACCACATGAAATGGTATGTCTTGGTCTGCAATTGCCAAAACTGGCGAGCGTATCAAGCTTTGCTTGATACCTTCGAAAGAGCTCTGGCAATCAGCACTCCATGTCCACTTCTCGTTCTTTTTCAATAAACGAGAGCGATGAACTGTCAACTCGGCGTAATTGTGCGAGTATTTGTTCAAATACTCCGCTAGACCAAGGAACTTTCGAAGTCCTTTTATGTCAGTAGGCACCGGCAAGTCAGTGATCGCCTTGATCTTTTCCGGATCTGGCCGGACGCCGTGCTTACCCACGACGCATCCAAGAAGTGGTATTTCGCTTGCAGCAAATATACACTTCTTGAGATTGGCATACAACTTATGCTCACGCATCAGTGTAAGAACTTTCCGGACGTGGAGTCGGTGGACTTCCAAATCCGTCTGTCCATCCATAGCCCGGCTATGGAAGAACACGTCATAGAAATAGCTGGGTGCGAATTCTCGCACAGATCTTAAAAGATTCGTAACACAACTGTAAAAGGTAGCAGGGGCATTGCTCAGCCCTTGTGGCATTACTAGCCACTCCCAAAGCATACCGCTTGGGGTGCTCACTGCTGTATAAGGAATGTCCTTTTCACGCATAAGGATCTGATAGAACCCGTCCATCAAATCCATCGATGAAAAGATGGTACTCCTTGACATATTATCTATAATGACATCCTTTCTTGGTATCGGCGTTTGAGTCGGTACAGTGGCAGCATTCAACTTGTTGAAGGCATGTACTATCCGCCATCCTCATGTGGCCTTTCGGACACAAAAGGTCGGAGAGCTATGTGGGTAAGTAGATTCCCTCACATGGCCCGCTGCCAAGCGATCGGCAAAGAATCTATCAATCGCTAGTACTTGTTCACGAGGCAATGGCCATTGATTCATGACACAGTACTTTGACCCTGGTTTTAGGTCTATCTCGTGACGAGTACCCTTACCCTTGGGTAGCTCGCACGGCACTGTTTCTGGGAACACATTCCGTCAAATCATCGTAGAGAGGATTTGTCTTGAGCGATTCCCACGATTGGGATGTGTATCGCCCAAAAAAATTCGAGTCTTCTCGTCAAGGACACTCTCGTCCATTGATGAGCTGCTGAGAACCCTTTCGTTCTCAGCGAATACCATTGTCGACCGAATATCGGTTACGTACTCGTCTTCCGCGACGAGTACGCAATTCTGCTTGACTTTGCCACTACGCAGATCACGCAAGAACCTCTTCTGTTCGAGCGTGGGAAATTGAATGATCTCCGAAGTTGTCGTCGGAGGCGCGATCAGATCAATTTGGTATGTTCCTATGCTTGATCCGTCAATGACTAGGACATTTAATGTCCCAGTTGTCTCCTGGGAACTTATTTCCACAGTTGGGTGGGGACTTATTCCCTCACTAGCCTCTTGGGATATCTCATCATCTGACACGGGTGGAATTGCTCCCTCGTTATCTTCTGGCTGTGGTTGCGCTACCGTGGCCAGGTCTTCCACGTGCGATTCTCCAATCGCACTAAGATCATCGTACTGCCAATCATTGGCAATAGGTTCATTTCACTTGGGTGTTGTCCGTTTGGAGGACACCCATGCCCCAGTCCACTCGACTTATTCGGGTGGTCGGCCTTTGGCGCGACCTGTATCTTATGCAGTCGCCTGAATCTGGCTTCATTGTGTGTCGATCAGCCACTCCGTGGCCATGTGCAGTCGTACTAACGACTGCACATGAACACACGCGAGGCCACCGAACTCGCTTGTAGTAAACCCACATGTTCGTGGGCGCTCCATGGCGTTCATCAGATGGCCATCTGATGAACAAGTGACAGGCATATCGACTGTTCGTCGACGCCAGCTGACTTGTGGCTCGTACCTTCTGAGCCACGGCAGTCCAAGGATAACATCAAATTTGTCATCCGAGTCTAATATGATGAAGTCATCATTGTATTGGACTCTGTTCAGTGTATAGGTAATACCCACTACAATTTTCATCACTGTTACGGATGCGCCTGTCGCGAGGCGCACCGTCATTCTCGTTGGAGGGATCTCTCGTTCAACATGTTCCAGCTCTCTTTTGTCTAGCTGGCGTCGTATAAAGTTTTTTGACGCCCCACGCTCGACTAGGGCTCGGAGCGACATGTTTTGTGTCACCTCGAGTTTCAAGGTAATGAGGGAAACCTCATTACCAGAAGCAGCAACACACAATGACTGAGTGTTGGGAGCAAATTTCGTCAAGAGGCCTGCAAACTCACTTGACGTTGCTGGATCAGTAGGGTGCTCCACACCTACTGACCCTGACCATTTTTGCCTTTCCGTTATGTTGTTGCGTCTTCGCACCAACGTCGGACCCACGCCTTGGACCTCGCTTGGCCGCTTGGCGGTTACTGTTTCCTGCGGTACGTGGTACCGCGCTCGGGGCAATGGATTCATATGCATAATGCCCCGTCTTCTGACATCTATTGCATTTGCAATTTCTTATAGTTGTTAACACGAGAGCTCTCGCTCCTCGTGTTACAGAGGTCCATTGGTTCTGGGCCTCCATTTTCCTGTCGTCTCGACGGACGATAGGAATTCGAATTCGCGTGAGCCTGTTTCACGCTGAAGTCCTCCTGTTCCGCAACCCTTATTGAATCTTCTAGGGTGTTGAACTCCGATAGGAACAGGTAGGTTTTAACAGAACCATCAGTCAGACCCTGCATGAACAACGCAATCAACGTTTGTTGGTTCAGTGGGTCGACTGTTATGCAACTGGTAAGGTGACGTATGTACTGAATGTACGAGTGTACGTCACGTTTACCTTGCTTGATTCTCAGGAGTTCAGAGCGAGCCCTGAACTCAGCTCGCGGCGGCTCAAAAGTTTGCCTTAGAAAAGGGACTTGAAGACTTCCAACGACCCAAAGACATATGGGTCGTGTAACTTAAGGCCCAAGGCCCACATGTTTTGCGCGCCCTGCCAAGTTTGATTGAGTAAGTGCGATCTGCATTTCCTCATCGACGATATGACGAGTCTTTATGGCATCGTCTAGTTCCACGAATCATCTCAACAGAGAGTCTTCATCGGCTCCCTTGTACTTTGAGATGTCGATCTTTAGAGTCTCGGGTCGACCTGTATACGTCGACCCGGTAGCAGTGGCCTGCTGCTGTCTCAACATCTCAAACTGTTGAGCACTATGTTCTCTCAACAGCTCTGTCTATTGAGAACCTTGTTGGTGAAGCAAGGTTACTTTTTCCCGCTCGGCGTCAAGTTCATTCTGAATGAACTTGGCGATGCTGGCGTGCTGTTCGTATGACCCCAGGGCGGACAGCAGTGCGCCAACGGCTTCTTGCCCTATCGTTAAACTCAAGCGTTCAACAGCGTCCCATTCGATTTGACTCAAATGGGAGTAGCTTTCATACGTGGGATGAAAATCATCCCCCTCATCGTCCAACATGTTCATGGTCGTTGAACGGACTACGAAGTGCTACCAGGTGTAACAGGGCACACCTTATTCAAGTAACTGAATAAACCTTGCACTGCTGACAGTGCAAGGGCGTGTACTTCCGACTACCTCACGTACACGTACGTACAGAGGAAGATTGCTATACGGAGTAGGAGAGTACTCTTACTCCGTATAGCAATCTACTCAGTAAAGGTAAAAAGTAGAACTGTATTTAGTATAGTTAATCCTTGTAATAAATCCCTATTTGACTTCATTTAACAATGTCTGAATACAAACTTGTATTATAACTATCTGCGCACCACTCGTTGCATGCTTCTGTCGTGGCTAGACTTTATTGGTTGATATCTTGATCCTATATCAACCAATGAACAGTGTGTTACATCTGCGGGGCAATATTATCTATTAGTATAATATTGTGAGAATATTGTGTTTGTCCTAACGCAATATTCGTACTTGATATTTACCTTAAGTAAATTATCATGTAACGGAGGCACCCCGTTACAAGCAGGGGTTCGTGACAAGCTTCCAATTTTTCGTCAATCCTGAAATGATCACGGTGTATTGGCTGACTCCGCATTTTCCGTTTCGAGAGACATGAAGAAACGAATCATCACCCCATTGAAAAGGGCCCTTAGAAAGAGCAATAATTGCTGGCGAGGATGGTTTAAGCATAGCAACTGTTGAAAAATTCCTTAATTTCCATTGAACAGGCTGCTGAAAGGGGGATGGGAGCAGTGAAATGTTTTTACCGGCGGTTGTCTCTGCCGTTGCCATACAATCAGAAGGTTCGACGTCAACGACTAGTGAATATTAATCGGGTGTACAACTACCGTTTCCACCGGACAAATGTCAGCCAGAGACGCAATGTGTTTATCTTATCTGTGGTCTAGGAAATTTATCGGTAAAGCAAACTAGACGTTACCCACATAAAAATACGTCTACCAGCTCTTTACAGAATGCATTTTAATCTCTACTTTATTTATCGTAAAATACTTCTTTACCGCATTAGAATGTTTACCACGTTGCGGATATGGTATCTAAAAAATTTGGCTGACTAAATAGATGACAAATTTGATTAACATATTCTTTAAACAGCGACATCGGATGTTGACGATCTGGATGATGCGGGAGGACTCGAGCTGCTGCTACTTCTGGAGCTGCTTTTGCAAAAATTGCCAGCGTCTTTGTGTTATCATAGCTAAAGACAAATTTCAAACTTCTTTTTATTATTTGCATTCATCACTCATTAACATTGTCATGAGCACCGCTAAGAATTTAATCTATAGCTTGCGGTCTTCCGCCCGTTGCTCCTTTTTTTAATTTCTTCTTCTTCGTTCTTCCCTTTCACATTCGTCTCTTCTGCTCCGTTTTTACCGTATATGTCTCGTAGCGCATCCGCACAATACATCTTTTTGCCTTCCGACATGCGTACTCAGTCTACCATCGTTGCTTGCACGCGCTTCTTTCTTCGCGTTCATTGCGTATCTGAGCCATCGTCAGCTCGTATATCGGGCTCACGGTGGAGTCTATTTGCATGTTGTTGCTGTCGGCCTTAATTATATGCATAAATGCCTTATCCAGGTTGATACGTCTACGAGCGCTGACCGACCGACATCTGTGGTGTCAGACATGCTTGAAGGTTTGGCGTTGCCGATGCGGTAGAAGTTGTGAAAGTTGTAGTGATGGGGTCGCAGGGATATATCCTTTTCCTAAAACGGTTTGTGGCTGTCCAAGCCTTCAGTTCCAATTCAGATATCCTCACCAGCGCCAACGGTGATAAGCTTGATTTTAATTAGTCTACTCATTATTTTCTTGGCGACTGAAGCAATCAAAGGAAAAGGGAACTGATTCAACGGGGGTAAAGGATGCGTATCAGTATCGTCGCCCAGACCAGCCAGTGATGTTTGAAGTAAAATCGACTGCGCGCTGGATATGATAGACATCTATTGAGGATCATCATCATCTTTTTCAGTGTCCACCTTGGTCTGCCGTGTTCCAACGTGCGCGGTATGTCCGTTGAACTTCTTCTGGACATATGGGGTCCCCGGTCGGCTTTCGGATGTTTGCAAATAGATCAAAATGTCGCTTGAGCCCTATAACATTTGCCGCCAGGGTCCCTTCTGAGCACCGCTTTTGTAAACATTGGCTTCTCTTCCTATTAAAGATTTATGTTGCGCAGCCAGTCTTCCAATAAAGTCAACATGGTTTGGTCGTCCAACTTGCTCAATTTTATCCTCCAGTTGTTGGTCTTCCGTTCCATGTCCTGTCTTTCTCTCAAAACGTTTGGAATAAAGATGGCCCGGACAACACCGTGCTCTTTTCCGGCTGTTTCACCCCACGCATTAGGTTATACTTGTTCGCATCTTCTCGCTGGACCGGTTAGTTTCTGCCGTCAATCATTATAGAGACGGGCAAACTTTTCTTATTCCTGCGCGCCGCGCGGGAGGTGTTCATTAGTGAGGACCAGCATGCGGTCCAACTCGACTTGAGTCAATTTCGTACCGCATTGTCCTACCTCTCCACGATAAGAGGTGCATTTTCCGTGGTGGTCTGTTGGTTCCGCTCGTTTCGACATGCAACATCACAATGGTTTCTGAAATTGCAAGTAAAAGTGTGTTGGCTCTTATCATTCTGTGGTATCTTGCCGACGATGCTTTTGTCACCGCGTGATCCTCATCAAAAGCGACTGTTCTGACGAAATCGAGGTGGAGGAAGAAAACATGTCTCGGTCTGCTGGAACATGTTTGACACTTTGCAATTAGAGTACGGCTGCAGATTACTACAAAGAAAGCACAGCTCCTCTTGTACTAACAACATCGCACAAAAGCATCAAGTGAGTCCGTTGGCGTCTACACTAAAGGCCGCTGTGCATTTGTTTACGCGTCCTCGTCACTTGACAGGCACCGCCACGACGCCGCCGTTGTCAAATCCGTTGCTTAATTCACCTCCCAAAACTCCCTGTTTTCAGCGATGGTGATGGTGTACGATCACAGCGGTGAGCCAAGCAATTAAAAAAGGAACGTGGTCAGTCGGAAAACTTTGTTCGAGCTGCAAGTCTTCAGGTTCAAAATAGCCGTTGCAGGCCTTGCCAGTGGCTCCGACTTGGTCAGAGTCCAAGTCGAATGATAGTGCTGTATGAGATCTCTGCTGTTGCTTTCCGTATTTTTTACAATCGCAAGGTAGTCATGTGGGCAATCAGACGATGATGAAATCGATCTCACAAGGGGTTGCGATGTTCGAGATATCGCAAGGTGGTACGGTGCGGATACTATTCTTACGTAGCGACATGGGTAAAACCAGGAAATGCTGTACAAAAAAGTCGATGTGAGGGCAAGCTAGACTTCTTGGAGCGAGATAAGCCGGCCAACTCGCTGTTTCAATTCGCGCTTGCAGGTGAACCTCGAGATGTAAATGACGTCCAAATTGTACGAATTGCACTACGATGCGGCAAGGCAAGTACAATAGCAGCAGCAAATACTTGACGAAGACAGCAGATGGTGCGGCCGCTCAGTTTACGGCCTTTCCTAGTTTCAAAAACTCAGAAAGTCACTTCTAGTACGACAAACTGCAACGTAAGCGGCTTGTCAGCTCGAGCAGATTCCGCACTCGATTATGTGACGCAGCGATGTTATTTTTGGACCTATCACTGCGTCGGACCCGGAAGATATAACCGTGGTAGATGATGAGGCGAAGAATGTATATTGTCTTCCTGGTGACTGTTACCTCATTATTTATGAAAGTTGATGTTCCTTACAACGTCCGGATTTACCCGGTCCACTTTTCTTTGCTGCTGTCAGTGTACGCGTCGTTCTCTTCTCGATAATATTTCCAATTTGTAGTCGACAGATTACAAAAGACATCCATATGCTGTCGAGCAGGGTACGCATCGTCTTCCAGCATTTCATAGCAGTTGTTAAGTTGTTTGGCACCGAATGTTTTAGTAATGAGGTCTCCATTGAAACGAAGGTTTTGTTTCATGTAGAAAATGATACCAGATATCAAACATGGTAACGGCAACAGTCTTCGGACAGAACCAACCCATCTTTAAAAAAACTGTCAGAAGATGTGGCCGACAACAATCTCGACAACGCCCAAGAAACTAAAGTGCGTCTTATTACACGACTGCGTGGGTACCGGACTGTAGCTCTCTGTCGTCACAATCAAACTCACTCTAGCGCTTGCTCTTGAATTTTGTCGATTTTATCGCTATCGTACGATCACGGAAATACGTATCGATCTACCCCACAAGAGCTTGATGCCACTAACAGCTCAATAATGGGCTACGGGGTTTGTTCTCCACATGTTTGTAAGGCAGGGTCATTTTTGCGTAGTTGACTGCAGCTTACAGGGATACAAATGACGATCAAGGCGACGCACCAAAGTCTCAACGTAATAGTATCCTTATGATATAACGGTGCTGAACCAGAGTAAAGCGGGTAGAGCCACGCTTTCGCACGGCTAGTAGTTGTCTGGGTGACGTGCAGGACTGTAACAGGTGTAAACAATCAACATGGATATGCACAGGGGCTGGTAGGCACGGACAGCGACTCGGATGTGGCGTTCGGTACTACAGGACGCATTGATGATGAGGTAATAGCAGCAGCTGAAGTTGGTATACCTGAGACCACAGGATAAGTGGATTCCACGGGGCGACATATTTCGTAACTGTTGACGAATGTTGAGCACTGGGCGGAACGAGGCACCCACTCTTTACCAGTGGACAACGATCTCAGCAGATCATCTTCGATGGCTGTAGGACTTGTGTAGTACTCTTCAATGAAAGCTGGAATCGTGACACTGTCATCCTGTGAGAGCTGATCCACTTCGTGTGCGTTCTTGAACTGGGATGTCGAGCGGGGTAATATTGTAGTTTGATCCCTTGATGTCGAAGTCAAAGAGAACTGAGACTGTGAAATGAAACAAGGAGCAACCTTATACTCGCGGTCCAGTGACTCGGACGATCTCCACTGTCGTTTCGTTTGTACAGTGTGCTGCTCTGGTACAGCTCGAGATCGTGGCTGAAAAAGGTGCGATGTGCCAGCTCCTAAAGCTTCGGTATCGGCTTTAGTACCCGCACGGGACTGTTTCAGGAGGTATTTCTGTGCGTGAGTACGTATCTGCACGAGTGTCCGCGAATGCACAAGACTTGCGATCTTTTTCCACGACCGGCCGAAGCGCTGTAGACCTTCTAGGAACATTGCATGTTCCTGTTTGGTCCAGCGTCCGACTTGCACATTGCACAGAGACAATGATTCATTTCTTGCGGCCATTGCGTTCTCAGGCTGGACAAACAACTTGATGCCCACCGGTCGCATCTTCACAAGCGCAAAGGGTGTCATCACTGGTGACATGTTTGCTGAATGGAAGGAGACAGGTGCCGCTCGAGACGCTTTATGCCTTTGACTTGTAGGAACTGTTTCTAATGAGCCTAGAAGAGAACCACGTTGCGGTTCAAAAAGCTGTGCCGGATACGATCTTGTAGGTACGCAGGATGTTGTAGTTGAAGCGTATTCGGAGGACGATGGCCATAGGACTGGTGCATTGAGAGATTGCCGCTCTGACAGACAGTTGGTACTATCAGCTTTCATGCAGATTGGAAGGCTGCAGCCAGTGAGCTCAGCAGCAGCATCATTGCTGTTGGCAACGTATTCGTTCCAAAAGAACCCTGGGTAGTTTTCAGAGCGCATGCTGATTTGAGACGTGACAAGAGGAATCGTAGTTGGTGAGCTGAAATCATGCGGCGAAGCCATTGGAGACCGACAGCTAGCGGAGGTTAGAGCACAAAGGCAGCAATGACGAACTAATCAATCACGTCTCGAGACAAATCCAGCTTTGTACGTGTCCTTCAAGACGAAACGAAACCGTTTAAGATCTGTCGATGGTGCGTCATGGAGAAGACTCACAAAGATATGTCTTTCATCTTGTATACAGACATTTGTAGCGAAGAGTCCCGCGTGCGGCGACTCAAGATCAAATCGTTGCAAGGTGGAAGTAGTGACCAGCTCCAGCTGTTTTTGTATGTATCAATATGCCAAGGAGAATGAAATGATACCGAGGTGGCAGCGCACAAGACCGTCAAGGAACTCTAAAGGCAGTGCAATTGCAGCTAAAAGAATGCTCGTAAAAAATAGACGTAACGCTCCGAGCCAATCAAACTGTGCATACATACAGCTGAGTGGTGGCGGTGATGATAGGTGAGAGATAACCGGCCTAAACAGGGGTTGCACAAACCAGTTGACTACCACGAACGACAAGAACATACAGTCTACGATTCCGTGCGGTGAAGCGTTACTTCATTGCCATGGGTGAAATTCCTTTCGCAGGTCGCTAACGTGCCATCCACGGACCAGAACTCTCGCTTTGGACGCATTTTTTGAGCTTGAATTAGCCGTAAGATGCGATTGACCTGTATCACGGCGAATGTGTCAGGTTTTTAGTAGAGTGCTTCAAAAAGCTTCGCCAACCGGCTCGCATGCACGTGAGGACGTCCCGCCATTTTTACGAATCTTGCGTCATTGAGTCGCTCTAGTTCACTCGTGAGGGGCTCATTGCGTCACGCCGGACTCAACAGCGCAGTCTTTGCAAGCAGAATTTTGATACGGATGAGTCCTGTATATGATCAGAATCAAACTTGGCAGCTGAAGTACCCAGCTAGCGAAAGATCGTGGGCATTCCTATTTACAGATTTAGTTTCTTGATGACCTCCAAGAACCCCACCGGTAAGGCGTACCTCGTTAACCAAGGGTCGTGTATCGATGAAATGTTGATTTTCTGCAATAATTGCTAGCACCGAACATGTGCTGTAGCAGTAAGAGAACTTCAGACCGTCTATTTGCACGGAGTTAAGTCTATGTACAAGGCCTCTGACATGCGGAATCCATCTCGGTCATCGACCATGACTCGGTCAATCGCTTTCTCATTCTGCCGGCGGGACACTCGGGCGTCACAAGAGACATTTCCATAGGGACTCGAGGCTATGACAGTTAATTAAGTCTGGAATTAGATTCAGGGCGCAAAAGCTTGACCGAATGGCTGGGCTGCTGCACGCTTATGGCTATCTGGTTCTAAAGGAATAGGACGCATGGCCAGGAATCCGGTTCTTCTTTTCTGCGGTTGTCCCGACGTGCCATGGTGAAACATGTGCTGTATAAGAACGGTCTCCATCGTCAAGACAACGCGCACTGATCGCTCACTACCAGGTCGTGTTCTGGCTTTGTGCACAAGCTACCACGCTGCAACATGTCGTCGTTACAACTCCGTTACAAGGTCTCTCATTCGCTTGCCGTCTTCGGACAGTCGACCATCGTAGTCTCTTTGGAAAGCAGTTAAAGACTGAAGAACGGATGTAACAGCGAGTGACATAACGTTCACAAGCAGGAAAACAGGAAGTAATGTACATCATCTCTCCGAGTTAAATATTAAGCGCATCTTTATATTCCTTAAGCACCCTTTGTAATCATCTCTCTCTTCGATACGTATATCTTCGCCTACTTACGACACATTTACTTGACTTACAATACTTCTACCTACCGAAACACCGGAGCAATGGTAGCATCGGGGCCTTGTAGAAACTTGACATACTGACGTTGCGGTGCCGAGTACGAAAGACCCGCATGGCAGGGTTGGAGGAACGATAGTAGCGAACGCTGGGTCGCCATTAAATTCGTTTCGCATCGAGAGGCACTTCCCTTTCCAGCAGTACACATGAACGGATTAGCGACGTGTGTAGTGGGATAAAGAGCTGGTACTCCTCGCATCGGCGGCTGAGATGGAGCCTTGTCACCAATGGAAGTGCTGCGCGAAAGCAGAAAATCGATCGACAGCTTCGTGCTGGTAGGGGAGATTGCGGCCGAACTTGTCGAGCTTGGTGGGGTCACTACCCCGTGAAACGAAGGGTAGGAAGCAGTCACTAAGAGCTTGGAGTGAGACTTGCAGCGGCCCTTGACCTGTGAAAATTTTTCACAGCTCGGGATCGTACAGCGGCGACCGCCACCGTGCGAGATGCAAACCCCCTTGGACTGCGCCAGCTTGCTACAGTTGTCAGCTTGACACCGGCGACCTCCACCGTGGGCAATGCACAACCCGCGGCTTTGGGCGAGCTTATTGCAGTGCGGGTCGCGGCAGCGAGAACCGCCACCGTGTGCCTTGCAGAGGCCACGGGTTTGGGCAAACTTTTCACAACCGACGAACTGGCACCGGGCACGGTTGGCATTGCGACGATTGCTTGGTGTCGGCATGATGGCAAGTGTGGAGCTCCGGTTATGATAGATGATACTGAGTGACTCAGGGGGTCGGTGTGCAGAGCTGGCGGCAAATTGCAAAATGAGCTCTTTACGAGACGAAATCAACATGGTCTGGCTGCTTCATGCGACTGCTGTTTGCCCTAAGATCGGACGGTCCGTACCACCGTTGAACTCTGCTCGGCTCGAAAGGTACAGGTCTAATACCTGATGTGCCTCCGTGAGAGACAGAGTTGCAGGGATCGTGTGTCGGATAGGCCAAGTCACCAGCTTTTGAGCTCTCCTAGCCATAATCTCAGTGGACCAGCTGGGTCGGACAGAGCTAGCCTAACGAACGAACGAGCTTTTTCATGTGGTTTGACTTTTTTACAGGGATAGAGGAGTTATTGGATCGATTCGGGTGCCGTAGATCGGACTTTACTTCCTTCTCTACAAGACGCGTTTTGTGCTCAAGAGTGGACCTCGTGCTTCCGGCTGACGTGCCGTACATTCCGCTACGACTTGCACGGACACGTGTACGTAAGGAATACATAGTGCAATACAAGATGGCACGCACTTATGCGTCCGTGCGGCATCGTGTCACGTAGGATTTGATTATGGCCATGGGCTAACTGAAAGCAATTTGTACAATTCAGTCGAATAGAGTAAATGGCTGGCTGGTAAGCAAGATGGTATGAGACTCGTGAGTGCTAACACACGGAACAGCTTTCTTGCGATATGCTGCTGCTTTTGCTTCTCTCGCTCGCTTTTACGGTGCTATGCTACGCGATGGTCGAATCTTTGCCGTCGCTACAGCGAGCTAGGTATCCAGTCTGGTCGGTCCTTTTATTTATAGCCAAGCAAGCGTTTCTCACTCTTGCGGTCGTCTCACCAAGATCGCGACAAACAGCCTGTTTTCACAAACAAGCAAAGAGGCAGACGAGGGTTGGGGAGACACGCTGGCTCGATCAGGATTCGCACGAGTGCAAGATACGTATTCCGACCTCGCTGCTGGGCTCGAATATTGGGTGGGAGGTGGCTACATACGCGACGAGACACCCTCACCCAGCAAAGGTACCTGACATCTGCGTGTCACCCATCGAATTTGGTAAGCTCGATGCTGACATCAATACCAGCGTTTCCTCGACCATTAACAGCATCAGGTATTGGCATTGTTCTTGTCCAGAAGGCAGACGAAACGTGCTTGCAGTTCGTCAGTGGGTAAGTTCTCAGACTCAATCAAGTGAACTGGCTGGTCTTCCCTTGTTGAACGTGCTCGTCATTTTTTCGTAAGAAAAGCCTATGAATCGTTCATCTGCCTTAGCTGAGACGCTGGCATCGAAACCCCACCCCACGATATCCGCTTGAGGCAAGCTTAACTCATACTCCATAACCTAAATGTACGACTCTAATACCGTAATCGTAGACAAATGTGACAGCTTCAGTGGGTTGCACAGCACGATAGTGTGGGGAAAAGTATACGAGGACATGGAAACTGTCAGCAACGACTGACGCAGTTTGACCACAATCAACGTTTGTACATAGAGTCCCAGACCAGCAGTAAGGACTGCGGCTCGCGATCACATTTGACCTGTAATCTGTCTCATCCACGGATGATCCAACTCATGACGAGCAGATGACGACGACTCAAGCTGAAACGGCTGGCGTATGATGGGGATAGCCGTGATGGGCTTGACACCTTTTCACAGTAATCTTAAACGCCCCACCGTCGAGTGCGTGATAGGCGCTTGCAACTCCAAGATGCGTGGCATGCATACCGATCGATTTTTGGTCAACTTATCCAGTATAGCGATACTAGCATTCAAACGTCAGTTTGGATGTCGATCGGCGACGGGATGACCCATCGTATCGGCTGACCCACCCTTGTGGTATAGTCGTGATCGGGTCTGCCTCGTTTAGTCGTGGGCAGCAGCTTTGCGATGCGCCTCGTACTTCAAGCCGTAAGACGGTACTCGTGGAAAGCTCGTTCGCACATCAACGCATTGAGAGAGAGGCTTATTTTTTCCCGGGTAATCAATTGCAATGAAGAAAACGCGACCAGGCTCTGGCTCGATAAACCGTGCCGAATGTAGCACCCTTGCAACTTACCCAGCATTTTGAAGAACGAAATACAACCCGCCTTTAAAATGATCGGTGCTGGTTAGAAAGCGGCTACTTCAAGCACGAGCGCGTTTGACTGTCTCATGTGGATCAGTAGATATGATGGATTCGCTACGGATACGTTGCAAACCCATTGATAGGGTTAGCTCATCCTACCATCTGCTACTGGTTCTGTGGGCTGCTAGGAGCCGCGTGGTCTACGCTTACGGTACCAACATTGTCTCTGACTTGCAATGTCGCGAGGTGTTGACTCCACGAGCCTGGCCTCAAAATTACTGTGGCACATTCGACAGCTCGCTGTCGCAACAGAATGGAAAAGACAGTGTCGTACAGTGGCATAAAAGGAGAGCTCTGCCCTTCTGCCAGGTGATCGTCACCTGGCCATGGCTCTGTCAATACAGTTTTATCGAGGGTAGAAAAGGCAGCAAATTATTCGAACTCGTACCAGCAGCTCACAAAGAAACATAAGCGTCTGCTTGCGCCCGATCAGCGTCTGGCTCGCAGGGAGTAATGACTCGAGCTTATGTTTTTAGGGCAAACGCGACATTATAGCACGCCGTATAAAGGCGATGATCACTAGCGCAAGTGGCGACCATGACATTTTATTTTCTGCGTCACCCGTAGCTCATCACATATGCGAATCAACCTTTTTGAAGCTGAACACCTGGTAAGTAACACTGCTGTGGGGGAGCTAGTGAGGTTCTGAGTGGTACCTGTAGAAACGTGGATCGAAGCGTGTGGAGCCACGGTCCAAGTGGCACAGTTGAATCCTTCGTAACAAGCGCATACGCACGACGCACGTGCATTCCACATAGAACAGCGACGTCGAACATTTTCCAACGCTCACAATTGTACGAGCTTTCGACGGCACGACTACGTGTTCATTCCAGTACACATAGG
>JH598483.1:177031-202342 GCA_000173235.2 Hyaloperonospora arabidopsidis Emoy2 | reverse complement strand
GCCAAGAGAACACGAGCCAAAGAAATATATTAAAAATCCTCCTTCGCATGAGCACCAAGGACGTACATGAACTGTAAGTCAATCCATGGCTTTGATGTGTTTCCCAGCATCGGAAATCCTTTTACAAACGTTGAATCGTTCGAGGTCTGTTACGGAGTTTCCCGGTACGCTCCAGCACCTCGTGACGATGTACGACCTGTCGTGGGATTTCCCGTTTGGATGACCAAGGAATGCGAGACACTCCACATGCCGTCTGATCTAGAATCTATGTGCAGTAAATAATCACCCATCGCTCTTGCATCAACGAAGTCCATTACGTTTTCGTGCACATTGATGATAGATTAATGCGAGGTGGGTGATAAGGCCGCGTATTCAAGTAAGCTTCATATGACCGATCTGTGTGGTCTACATGTGCACGTAAATCCACAATGTGGTGTGTTACGTATCGACGCGAGGGCAAGCATGACGCGCGACTCGTCAATGGCAGCCTATCGACGTAAAAACGGATCCTGTTTGGTGCAGCAAAAGTAAGAGGCCAACGGCACGTTCCATCCCGGATCAGCTCTGGAATCTCTGCTCCCGCAAGATGCCAAAAACAGGCTTAGGTGACGTCCCATTGACAATGCGCCTCAAGACAGACGCTTCAAGTTTAGGTTGACAAGACGTCGAAGATTCTTTGGATAGGCTCACATGGTGCGAGGTTGTGCATAATGTGTCCAGCTCGTTAACGAACAATGCGTCCGCGCGAATAAATTACACTACACGTACTACTTTGCGTGAATGGGATCGATGGATCACGGCCCATAAACTCGTTCAATACCTCACGGATAGATGTGGTGGCGCTGCCGCAGCCGTGGTAGCCATATTATTCATACGGTCGAGGCAGCGAGCACTGACCGTTGGTGATGCCGCGTGCTAGGTAGGGTTCCGTTCCGCAAGAGATGGGATGGGATGGGATTGGTCTAACCTGCGGGGAGATAATTGAACATGTACCCAACTTTGATTAGTACATATCTGCATACATTTGAGCGCTCTTCATATGCGCTGGGAATCCAAGATTAAGAACCATAGCAAAGGGAAATATAACCCGCAATGTGCTTAATGCTTACCTGCTATAACGGGTGTAGAGGCAAAATGTGACCTGTTTCACAAAATTTTAATTGGTGGCGCTGAGGGCGTTCTTCGCAAGCAGGGCTCTTCTTAGGCGTGGTGGCAACAAGTTTATGATGCTGGAACGCACGCATCATTATCAATGCAGTCGAGTTCCAGCGAGTTGCGACGTCTTGCAACATGGTCCTGGCGGTAATTTCGAGCTACGCAATTGCTCGAAAGCGATTCCGGCGCTTGATGGAAAGGCAGTCGTTTGGCGAAGTTTAAAAAAACCGATGAACGCTTCAGCTGAGAGCGCATCAGGTTGAGTCCAAAAGCTTACACATGAATGACTTTCAAAAGAAACTCGCCGTCATAAAAATTAAATTTGCGAGCCCCCAGTAGATAAAGGATGTATACCAGGTCCTCGTCGGGGGCAAACCGAATCATTTTACAAGCGTCTCGTTGTACCTTAATGCATACCTTGCAGAAAGGTCATGTAATGTTTTAGAAATAATTATGAACCTGAAAACGTATACATATAATCGCGAGCCCGAAGGGTGAACCTATTAGTGACTGTGCGCAAGGTGAATGCTAAACTTGCTAGACCTACTTTCTGTGTGTGTGTGTTTGTCTGTGTCAGAATAAAAACGCTAGCTGTACCGTACACGTCGTACTAAGCGAGATGGAGGCTGTCTCCTCCTCATTGCGAGCCCAAAAGGTGGAGCTGTTAGTAATGGGCGCAAAGTATATACCGAACTTTTCAAAAAAACTTTTCTGTCAGTGTGTCTTTCTGTCTGTAAATAACGCTTAGTGATTATTAGACTTCATACTAAGAGCGATGTAGCCTGTCCTCTCCTGTGCATGTGTCTGTAAAAAATTTCAGGTGTACCTGGACATCATACTTAGTGCGATGTAGCATGTCCCCCTTACAGGTAGAAATGCATTATAGGTGCGGCTCTATGATTAGGTCACTGTTTGCAAATTCATGGAAAGTGTTAGTCAAACACGCACAGATGCCCGTAAATTGGTTAAAAATGACGTAGGGCGAATATAAAGCTAATAAGTACTGGATTAAATGCTCGACACGTAGGGTAGCGAAAATCTCGCACCTTCGCAAAGAGTAGATGTGAGGTAGTTTTTATGCGAAAACATACTAAACATATTGAAAAGTTAGAATTAATCAATCGAGACCATCGAGATCGGTGACCTTTGCCCGTTGATGGCTGTGGTAGCTCCCTCAGTTTTAATATCTCGTTTTGATAGTTTGATAGTGTTAAAGGGCGAAGGGTGGTCAATGGGTAAGGTAGCGGGTAGAATAATGGTAAAGCCGATCTCGTTACCCAATTACCCGGTAATTACAGGTTAATAAATTTTTAAGTCTGACACGAGGGCTTCTATGTAGCATTTTGCGAGTTATGAGTTGCCCCATAGCCACGAAGTTTGATAAATAGTGCGCCACGGAGTTCTGCTGAGTTCTGACCACCCAGAGCGCACAAAGCAGCCCATCAAACGTCAAAGCAAACGTCTTCGCGCGCGACTGCATTCCGAAACCTATATATTCATAAAGGACTTCAACGGCGGAGGCGATCACAACGACACAGACGTCCAAACCCGCGGCGCCAACTACAAATACGCTAACCTCCAGGAATTGTCCCTGTTCAGCAGCAGCGCCGACGTCGAGGTAGTGCGCTCGTCTATTCCCAATCGCAATCGACATAGTAACAACTTCCTTTGGTAATATGTGCAAGATTGGGCTGAAGACGACAGCACTATGCAAAATGGAAAGCGTCTGAGTACACTTTGTACCAAGTGGTACTCAGACTCGACCAATGCGTCTTAATGGAAAGCGCATCCAACGACCGCGCATGGCATCACCAGCAGCGACATCTCTATTTTCCCGGAGCGGCCCTGACATGGTGCAGTCTAAGCTCACGAAATGCAGGCCCGAGATCCATGAGGCTGTTCGGCAGAAGCTTGAAATGTCATTGTTGATTTATTCGTTGGAGGCGAGTCACATAGCGCACGGCTGGCGGTGATCTTTTGGGCAAGAAGTTTGTTCTGTAGCTGACAAACGGGTACGAGACGCTGTCTACTTGGACGACCCTGAGGCACATCGCCGAGTCGCACCGCATTCTGGAGTCAGTGCTTGCAAAACTTCTCAGTGATATGCCGCTCGCCATCTCACTGACGCTGGATGGATGGTATCTACGCAACCCGAACGGATTCTATGCTGCCACCGCGCACTGGATCGACGTCGCTACCCTCACGACGAAAAGTATACTGCTGACAATCCTCGACGCCAAGTGCGGGACTGACGTCGGCCAGCACGTTAAAATGGCCCTGCTCGACTATCCGAAGCGCCTAGACAGGTAAGGCGTGACGCACCTGATCAATGTCGTTATCGAAAATAGCTCGAGCGCTACGGATGCTGTCATGCGGCTGTTACAACTAATTAACGCGTTCATCGGGTACGAACAGCTGGGGGCAAGCCAATCCACGTCAATTGCGCCGATTATACCGTCCAGCTCGCGGTGCTAGAGGTTCTAAAGTTGATCGAGGAGCCCACCGATGCGATGCGGGAAGCATCGATCAAAATCTGCCGCAGAGAGGTGATACGGCAGCAGTTTCGCATCGAGGCCGAGACAGCTGGACTTGCTAGCCGCGAGCCAACGCACCATGACTCGCTGACGCGCGGGAACTGGTCGCACGATATGATGATGCGCCAACGCTGCTGGCAATCGGGTCGTTTCAGACAGCATAATGGAGCATTTTAAGGAAGAGTTTGGTCGCGGCGCTCTCGATGACGCTGAATTGCAGGCCATCAATGACGTTTCGACGTTCCTGTGCGCTTAGCGCCAGGTCATGGATTGCCTTGGGGCTGATCCAAGCCAAATATCGACCTGGTAACGATGTCGCTTTCTCTGCTGGTCAGGCACTGCGAAAATAGCGAAGATGTGTAGCTTAAGATCCAGGGGAACTTGACGACGGTCGACATGAAAGCGAAGCTCAACCAGTACACGAGCAAGCTGGAACAAGAACCGGCGATTATCGCAGCGTTCCTAAACCATCAAGGCCCAAAGACAACGGATCCGGTGAAGCACGAGCGCGTGGTGGATCTGGGTTGCAGCACGCTGCAACGCCGCTATTCTCCGAGCTCAACTCGAGCCCGATAATCGAGACGGAAGCCAGCAGTAGATCGCTGTTTGCATCTATGGTTTAGCCTGTTTGCGATGACAAATTCTCCGGAAGACGATATCGACAAATATTTTTTAATCGGCGCCGTCAAGACTTCTGGGTTTAGCGACGTGTTGGCGTGGTGGCTGGCCCGAAACGACTCGCTGCCAGCCCTTTAACAGATGGCGATGAACTAATGCGGGACGCCGGCGACATCGACAACATCTAAGCGCGTCAACAGCGCCGCCGAATGCAAATTCACGTGCACTCGACAGTCGCTATCGTTATCTGTGTTATTTATGACAATGTGTCTGCGCTCATAGATGAGTGCCGGTATCCTCAAAGTGCCGGTGAATCGAGCGAAAGCGTCATCTGCAGGAAAATCTAGAATTCTTCTCGGCATTCCAGCTAAACCTAAAAAATGCATTGGAAAAAAAATAATATCTACTCCTATAAAAAATAACCAAAGATGGATTTGACCTTGGGAATAAATTTTAAATCTATCGTGTTTACCAATTTCACCAAGTAGGCTTTTAAATAAAAAATATATGAAACAAAATAAAATAATTACTGCAATAGTACAGTCCAGCAGCTCGAGATGAAACAGAAACATTGGGACGAGGAAACTCTCGACGATGGTGCTTGCTGCACAACGAATTCGCCGATATGGTATACTAGGCCGAATGTGAGCTCTGTCAAAAAGACGCAAGAGTGCATTGTGCTTGCTTTACCACCTGGTGTACTCAACTTGATCCTACGCCGTTCCAACCAACCAACCTTTTCTATAGGCCGGCGATGTCGTCATATAATCAATACAGCTGTAACTTCACGGGTTCCATCAATTGTTCAAACTCTTGTTCACCGGGTAATTAATTACCCAGGTAAAGGGGTAGAGTAAGGTAAATGTACATGTAGCCACAGACCATCCGGATAAAGGTTGTTGTAAGGTAAATGTAGAACAAATCTATTACCCGGTAACCTATTACCTTAGCTTACCGAGTCCTCGGTGAATATATTAGTGGTTGTGCGCAAGGTGAATGCCGAGCTTTTTAAATCTTACTTGTATGTGTTTGTGCCTGTAAGCCATACAAGCTGTAATAAGTGTGATTTAGCCTGCCCCCTACTCATAGGTATAGAGGAATATCCGAAGTTAATCTTTGGCTAGGCCACGTTTGTGACACACGCACGTAATTGGCTTGGAATCGATCGAAGTTGAATAATATGACGTAAGGAAATGCTCAAAATATCGTAAGTAAACGCTGGTCGCGTTGCCATACTGTACTGGATTAATACAGACACTAACAGCATCATACTCATTCACCAGTGACTTCTGTTGTATAGTGTTTTGCATCTTGATTCATTTTTCCGAACTGAAATATGGATATCAAAGAGCGATATCCGGGGCTTGCTCCTCATTCTTATTTATCAATTTTACTTTGCCGGCCGCACTTTGTGGATGATAGCTTTAACGTGCAGTCTCTATTTTTTATGGTTTTCTTTTAAATCTATCAATACATATTTAAGAAGAGCTTTAATACACAACTAATCAGCAATTTCATCTTTAATACATGGCGAAAAAACCATGCCCTAGCTCGAATGGGTACAGGAGTTTTCGGAATTTGGTTCACTTCTATATACGGAATTGCTGATGTTAGATAGCGATCTCAAGCTCTTTCTCCCTGGATCTTATGAATAGAAAACTGATACAATCTTGACGCTATATATAGTGTAAAAAGACTGTAGGATGCACAGGATGAAGCGCTGCGGAACAGATCCCTAGGGTGGATTTGTCATGTGCCAGACTGGGCTGCATTTTATCCCTGCAGTCGAAGGATAGACGGTGGACATACGGATTAGGGATAAGAACCAGGTTAGTTGGAACCGTGCAAGTACAGCTAATCCGCATCCTTCACCTTTACCTCTCACTGGGTGTCTGTTACATTTGAATAAACACTAAATTGATTAATCAGAACATCATCTTACAGGTTGATAATATTCTCAAATATTACCCAAATTGGCAATACTCGAAAGCATCTGCTCATTGGATAATATAGGCCATTATATTAGCCTAACCAGAGATGTAATGAGTGATGGACGCGCGCAATGGGTGGCTAGCAGATCACAAACGTACAAATTTGTACGTTACTATGATTACAGTAATTTAGAATTGATAGAGTTTATAGGAAGACTTTAATCATACAAAATGCAGTTCGATTTTCCCTTTTACTAAGTTCCCTATTTAGTAGACTTACCTTCCTCCGAACATACGTGTAACGTGAAGTGTCGAGGCACCTGCTTGCACTGTGTCAGTGCAAGTTACCAAAATTATCGATTTTGGCACAGGGTGCCCCGTCACACCTGGTAGCACTTAGTAGTCCGTCCATTATCTACAGACCGAACAGCCAACATGAACATGTTGGGTGTTAATGATGATACCCAAAGCTTTCCCGCCACGCTTAAAGGCTATACCCATTTAAGTATAATCGCATGGAGTGCGGTTGAACGAATGGGTTCAACGTTCGGGTTCCATGCTATTAGCTCCATGTAGGACTCTCTCAACAGAGACGACCAAAATGCCACTATCGTCAATTTCATCCAGAATGAATATGACATAGAAAAGAGAAGGTAGTCTTGATTCACCATTAAGGCTCTCGATAGGAAAAACTGTTGAGAGAACAAGATGTCCAACATTCTGAAGTGATGATACGACAGCTATCCAATGCCGTTATTACCGGGAGGACGCCAACGCGTCGACCCGAAACCTTGAAGATTTATGTTTTTAATCCTTAGGGCTCAAGCTGCACAATTCTTTGGGTCGTTTAAAGTTCCCAGAACCAGCTCAAACAAACCTTTGAGCCACCTCGAAATGGATTTTGGGCTCGACCCGAGCTCTTGAAATTCAGAAGGGCAATCATGATGTGTACACTTACGCCCATCACACGACTTCTCGCGAGTATCATTACGGCCAACCCAGTCCATTAACACATGTTGATTAAGGATTTCATTTAGGGTCCTGCGGATGGTCTCGTTAAGATCCACTTGCTCCGCCTGGAACTCGATGCGCTGGAAGAGCGGTCTCAGTGGCAGAACAGGAAGACTTTAGCTTGAGACAGTCCCGTGCCAGTCTAGGGTCTTTGTTTTCCCCAAAAGCGTCAACATGTAGAAGGCCCAGAACCCATGGTTCTATGCTGCATAGAGAGTGAGAGTTCTCGAACTTCTGGCTCCAAGTGATTGCAGACTTGCAATCACTGTCAACATACGGTTCATTATGCTTACGATTGTAGCTCATCGAACGTAGTATCTCGTAATACATTTCGAAACGACCTCCAAATGGTCAAGAAGGGCCCAAGGCGAGTATTCGACGCTGCTGCGAGTTTGCAACAGCGAGGCGGATTGTAAAAAAACGGTTGGGGTTAGGAGGGGCGGAGCACCCTGCTGATCCAGCATCGTCAATAGAATTTGGAGGCCTCTACACGCAAGTTGCTCCCAACACGCACTCACTGTGTGTTACTGCTACCGGTGATGAGTAATACATCATCAGTCGCTAGCGAATCGTATGCTCAAGCTCGTTGGGCGCGAGATACCTCCCAAAAAGATGACGGTGCCCCGTGCAACAGGCGCAACCGTAACAGTATTTAAACGGATAGCCTGAATTCTTTACACGTTAAAAGTAATTCATTACGATGACGAATTTATTGTTTTATAATTAGATGGAAAGTGAGATGTCCCCCTTGAGATAATATGGATTAGAAGATACTAACCATGTATTGTCTGGAAGCATCGATCCGTCTCGATACCTGCTACTTGTTCATAAGATGACCATCGGTTGAAAGGCTCGGGACACTCGCAAGCCTGTGAATGTACTACGAATGAGTGCGATAGCCTCAATTGTGAATCGGTCGCTAGTACGACTACACAAGAACTCAGTGCGAAAACCAAACATATTTTTGAGCAAGACACCGGAAAATTTGCGAAGCACAGGTAGAGCCGAAGTTTAAGCACTCGAATAAGTCCAGTGGAACGGGATGTGAATGAATGCCTCACGGACAGCATCCAAAGGAGAATTAATCGGATCCCACAAGGAAAAATAAGATATTAATCGTACCCGGCTGACCAGTCGGCCATAGAGGACCTAGATTTTATCGCGCAACCTCAGCGAGAAGACGTCGAGAGAATAAGTCCCCATGTACTTGAAAAAAGGAGTATTCACTCCGGAAATTAGTGCCAAGTTATGAAGTACCCAGCAACTTGCGGGAATAAGCCTTCATAAATCTACGGAAATAAGTTTCAATGATATAATGAAGACTTTGAATGTTCTGGTAAAAAAATAAATCAAGTTTAGGCGCTTTGCGCCTTCAAAGTTAACTTTGGAGATCACTAAGTTGCCCACGCTAGAAACAAAAAGGTTCTTGCGAGATCTGATTTAGGGGCAAAGTCAAGCAATTTTACCTAATCGTCGCAGAAGACGAGTACGTCAGAAGCAGTATTTACAGAGAACGAGCGGGTTCTCAGCTGGCCATGTATGGATGCGAGTGTTTCCAATGAGAAGACTCGGGTTGAATGTTACACGTCTCGATCTTGTGAGTCGCTTCAGCCAAATCCCTTGTATAAGGATCTGATTGAATGCAGGAATGGGTTTCCTAAATCCGTTCCATGCGAGTTATTTAAGGATAAAGGCAATCTTCATGAGATCGAAATCATATCGGTCATAAAGTACTATGGAATGAAGAAGTAGTCACTGCCTCGTGATGAAGTAATACCGATAAATAAATTCTTCGCCAATCGCTTAGTAGCTGCCGAAGTGCGGGAGTCAACCTCCCTAAATAGATCTCCAACCTTATGTGTGCTAAAGGCCACAAGGAATTGGTGGATAGTGCACGCATTTGAAATCTGGATGTTGCAACTGATTTAGCTCAGATGCTAATACCAAGAAAGGAAGTCATCATAGACGGGATGACTAAGAGTAACATCTTTTGGGATGGCTAAGAGTACAATCATTCGTCCATGGATCAGATGAATGGTTTATATCAGATCCTCATGGTAAACGGTATATCCCGTACACATCAGTGAGCACCCCAAGTGGAATGCTCTCTGATTGGCTAATTATGCCAAAAGGGTTAAGTGGCGCCCCTGCCACGTTAAACATATGTGTTACAAATCTGTTGAGACCAGTACGAGGTTGTGTACCGAGTTACTTCGACTATGTGCTCGTCAAAGTAACTCGATCCGAAATCTTGGCTATGAACGCTACACAGCACGTAACAGACTATCATAATATACAGCCGTTATGGGCGACACACCACGTCAAGATCTGCGCCTGAGGGAGAATCATGTACAAGTGTCACGACGTACCAATAAGTGGGCATCGTGGTCGTGAGAAAACCTATACCATGCTCACCTATGACTTTTACCGATCAACACTAGCGTCAGTTTGTGCAATACATTCGTGCTTGCGAATTCTGTCAACGAGTGAGGTCTAGTCCTTCACTTCGTGCTCTGATACAACCTTCCCCAATTTCGGCAGAGTGTTGGGAATCAGTCTCAATAGACATCGTCTTCGTTTACTGAAAACAATCACAAGAATAATGATATTCTCGAGTTCGTTGACCGCTTCAGCAAGATTTTCCACTTTGTTGCTGTACCAAGTCAATTACAGCGGAAGCCTGTGCCCTTGTATTAAATGATACCATATTTCGACTTCATAAAATGCCACGTGAAACTCGTTATTGAACGATAGCCCCACTTTACGGCGGAGTTCTGGTGGTCCGTGTTCCGATCGCTCGGGACACGTTTGATTATGTAAACTTCTGACCATTAAGAGACGTATCGTGAGACAAAACGCGTCAACCGCGCGCTTAACAAAATACCTCAGGGATACGTCCACTCGTTCTCGAATAGGAACCTTTTGTTGCATGTGGCAGAATCTATTATCAACAACTCGGTGAATGCCTCGACATTGATTACATGATTCTACTTGAATGGCTTGCGCCATCCATGGACCCCCAACTCTTTGGATTGTGACTCTACTATAAAAAGGGAATAAATCATCTAGGTGGACACAACCAGGGCTCACATTCATCTTGTATTGACCTAAATGTCAGTACATATGATGCCGATGTTGACAATTTCACCATCGAAGAAAATTTGACCACAAACGCACAAGAACGTTTGACGATGACGATGCTACACCAGCCAGGATAATGAATGTACTAGACATGGCACTCTAGATGAACCAAAAACGACGTGATTAGTAGTACGTTCACAAAGTACTACTGAAAAATCCAGCAATCAGCAGATGAGTATCTACCGACTCGTGAAGCAGTAGTCCGCATCGTATAGGGGATTATTGCTGAAGCGGTTGACCGACAGAAACGAAATATGTCCAAAATTGGGAGCGCAAATTTACTTCCAATTAATAAAAGAGATCTTATCTACTATTTGCCGGAAACTTACCTAAACTTTTAGTGACGAGCGTGAATTATAACGTATTACAACCCAAACAAATTGGCCCCTTCCGTGTATTGCTTTGCTTAGACAACGCATACACTATCAAACTGCCACGTAAGGTACGCACGCATCCTACGTGGGATGTCTTCGCTCGCACTTTCAGTACGACGAATCTTCTACATATAAAGATATCCGCCACGTTCAAGCACCTACATTAGGTTCTTGCGCTCACGAATTAGGTTAGCGACCTGGTCGTTAAAAGTCGCGATATCCCCGAAGTTCTGAAATATCTCGTGATGAACAGTTATCTACCGTCATGAAGAGAACAGAGTTCCCGATAGTTATTTAACTAATTCATCGCGTAATAAGATTGATCATTTGCTCCATCCTCACGCACAGCATCGTCCAATTCGCGACGATGCATGCAATCGTGGCCAGCATCATCGCGTATCTCATCCGTTTTTCGATACAAGGTCTTAACCTCCGTAACAAGGTCCGACATATCAGTCGAACCTTGTGTTCTCACCTCCACCACATCCTTTAGTGGAATCACGCGTTGGTCTACACTTTCGCGTGAAGCGTATTTTAAACCAACGCGATATGAATGATTCTTGAACGAGCTACCGTGTTCGTTGACGTGGTTATACCCCGTATTGGGATAGTTAAAACCCTCTCTCCCAGCTTATGTTTGACGTCGATGGCGTCATTGTTCATTACGATGAGACGCATCCGGTGATGGGTTAGAAGAAAGATCGGAAAAAGAGCGCCCAACGCGCTTGTTTTGCTATTGGAGGACATCAATCGCATCCTGCATCTCGGAAGAAATGCGAACCCGCCAACAAGACGAAGACTGGATGTATGTGTCCTTAGGGGCACAAGCAGAGTTTTCAACACAGCTAACAAGGTCTCACCCTAAGAAAGACATGGCAACATATCCTCGATACAATTGTTGCAGACTGTAGCGTGCACCGATAGACGATCGTTTTTAAACCGATTGTGCAGCTTTGTTCGTCAGGATTGGCGTCCAACGCTCGTGACAATGTTTACGAACGCGTTCCACCCTGCAAAAGCGAAGTGATATCTCGATTATGATTATGTAAAAGCCATTGATGCTCAAAAATCATTTACGGAGTACTCTTAGTCGGTACAGTGCTTTTTCGCATTGAGATCACGATGTTGAAGTTTGGACACATCAAATAACAGTATTCGGTGCAAATCGCTTGTCGTTACCGACAAGCACTCAAACAAGTTCGAAGGTAACTTCCACGGTTTGGTTTCAGTGGCACGTCTGATCACGTCACGAACCAGGTTCTCCTGCGTATTGCCAAAACATTTAATATCACCACGATTTCACGATCAGAACGATCGTCTAGAGCACAGTGACGTGATTGTACGCTATCGCTAGCATCACTACGTCCGGAGCCATGAGACACATCATGATCGTCGAGCTCCTGCTAGTGCAAACGTGAACACGATCGCGTGCGAATCCTACTAGATTCTGAACCTCCTGACGAATCTGACGGTCCAAATATTTCATGACGCTCCGCGTCAGTCATGCTAATACTCCCAGTTAGCTTCGCCGAGGTATTTCGCGGGCGCCTTTTAGTAGGATACATTCGAATATCTATTTGGAGAATATCAATTTCATAAAGGCTTAAATTTTACTTTGTGGTAAGACGCAACGCCTACGGGCAGCATATGTTGCTGCAATTGATTCTACATCAGCAGCAGGTGATGACTTACCTGCTGCTGTACCGGATCTGTTCGCAACCGCACAAAAACGTGCAGCCGCTTTCTCCGCGCGGACACTGCTCTTGTTCTTGATGTCGAAGAATCTAAAGGAACTAAGATTGAAATGGATGGTCCAACAAGTGTTTTCCTTTCCTAGAGTGGTCCAATAGTAACCACTCTGTCAAGATAGTCATCGGAATACTATCTTTTTCGCTCAAAGAGGGAGTGGTAATGGAATGGGGTGCATGTTACATGTGATAAACACTAAATTGATTAATCAGAACATCATCTTACAGGTTGATAATATTCTCAAATATTACCCAAATTGGCAATACTCGAAAGCATCTGCTCATTGGATAATATAGGCCATTATATTAGCCTAACCAGAGATGTAATGAGTGATGGACGCGCGCAATGGGTGGCTAGCAGATCACAAACGTACAAATTTGTACGTAGCTATGATTACAGTAATTTAGAATTGATAGAGTTTATAGGAAGACTTTAATCATACAAAATGCAGTTCGATTTTCCCTTTTACTAAGTTCCCTATTTAGTAGACTTACCTTCCTCCGAACATACGTGTAACGTGAAGTGTCGAGGCACCTGCTTGCACTGTGTCAGTGCAAGTTACCAAAATTATCGATTTTGGCACAGGGTGACCTGTCAAATTACCCGTAAAAGCTGTTTTGAGCGCGTGTTGCATTGCTGCACGTGCATTAAACTGTGAAAATGAAATCAGAAAAAGATTCCGTTTAGCCGGGTTAGTTAGAGCATGGTCAACCACTAAAAGTTGCTACACCGCGTTATAGACGGACGTCGACTCTGAGCTAGCTTATTGAAATACTGGCGAAGCTAGGTCCGGAAGAGTCTGCAATCAGCACGATTAGATCGCGGTCCAAGTACAGCAAGATATGTGGCTTATGCTTGACTTAAGTCGGGACCACAATTGCATATCTCGTCGAATGATGCAGCGGTTACATAATTTGCGGTCACACAAACGATTCTTCCAGTCTTGAGATTCTATACCTGCTTACCTTATGACACAAGGTTGAAATGACTCAAATTGCAAGATTTTAATCTTCTTTAGGTATTCAATTCAGATGGATGGTCGCTAGTTTCGCGTGTGAGCGTCAGGTCTTACCTGTTCAGGTGATACTATGTAATAGTTGACCCACAACTCCCGGCTCCAGTTTTATTTAATATATCACGAGACGAACGGGGCAATGATACATGCGTGCGAGTCATGACTTTGCCTTACGTTTGAAAACATAGTATACCAATGCAAACCGTGACCGACGTATCAGTAAGCTTTTCGCAGGCTTATTAACTAGTAGTGTCTGACTTTAAACATCATTTTAACGATGATCGCTCGTTTGCTATAAAGAGGATGACCAAACAGCGCCACTAGCTCCATTTTTTGCAGTGTGATGTTATATTGCATGTCTGAATATACCCTCGATCTTTTATCACTTGCCCTAAACTATCCGAGGCCATGCGGCTATCAAGTAAACTTGTGGTCACTGCTGGCTGTAAAAATGATATGCAAGCCACAACAATGCATATTTTCACGTCCAGCTGCAAAAGATTTTGACATTGTCCGCTATAGAGAATTATTGCAAACAGAAATTTTTTAGCTCCACTATCGGGCGCATGTGCCTGGAGGTGGGACGTCGTCCCCGATAACTACATCTTCGTCAAGAGCTCCAACTGGCCATCCAGCCGTGGCAAGTTGTGCTTTACCTTTCGCAGTCGCTTGTCGATCGAGCTGAGACGGTTCATCTTCTCACGCAACTGAACCAATCAGTCGATGACTGTTCATGAGCGCGTTGTACTTGGTCAAGTTCTCCCGGAGTTGCTTCCTCTCAGTCATATACTGATTCAGTGCAGTCTGCACTTGAGCGAAAGAATCGCGGAGTCGCATCACCTCTGACAGCAAGTCTTCATGACCCTGTACCGACACACCGACCCTTTCCTGCGTTGATCGAAGTTATTTCGTCATGATAGTCTCCAAAAATCCGTTTATCTTTTCAGAAGCACTTCACCACAGTCTCTTTCTGCACTTGTTCAGCACCTAAGCCGTTTCAGCAAGCGCATGTCTTCACGACCCCATCTCCTACGTTCCTTTACTTTATCTTTGTCAGTAGGTCTCTGTCTGATTGGTGTCTATCCAGCTATGTCTTCACCCGGGTCGGACCTACCCCCCCCCCGAAGAACCTCTCTCGGTCGACTCAACGCCGGTGGTCTACCAGCCGTCATTTATTTTCGTCGTACCCTTGGTGGTTCCGCCATCGATTACGCCTGCGCCTATGGACACCAGACCTCATCCGTCACAAGTCCATCGGTCGTTGAGGACACCCCTATGGCACCGATGTCGCCGGGTTCAGCCGAAGCGAGCCATGACGAAGATTTACCTGTTGCCTCTTCCCCGTCAGCCGCGTCGATTGGCGACCTAGTTGTTTCCACTCCATCAGCCGCCGCGACCGTTGACTCATCCGCCACGTTGGCCGCCTCGATTAGAGACCCGGTTATTTCCGCTCCGTTGGACACCGCTATCGCCGACTCATCCGCCACATTAGCCTCCTCGACTAGCGACCCGGTTGCTACTACTCCGTAGGCCGCCGCTCCCGTGGACCCATCTTCTATGTCATCCGACCCTCGCTCCGTACACCAGACCTTGTTCGATCTTCAGGCTGTCGTGACGGCACCCACACGCCGCGAAGAGGCTTGTGAACGCTGGTTTGCGTCGGCTTCTCTCTCCATCGATTACTGAGTAGCCCGATGTGAGCGACTCGAGCATGAACTGCGGGACTGCTTTAACGTGGTGACCCAACTCCGCGGGAAGTTACAAAATGAGTCGGCGATGGTAGATCAACTACCGGCAGAGCCACCAGACTCTCCTTGCGGCTCATTTGGATTATGCTGACGCCTCTTCTTCCCCTGACAAGAACTTGGTACTTCCCAAAGTGACTGCCCCGCCTGAGAGACCAAGTTCGGTGAAAGGGCCCACTTCGGGCGACCTTCCACCCTCCAAAAACACGGGCGATTATCCATGTCAAAAGTCTGCCCGAGTGTCCGGCCCATCGAAGAATATTTCGAAGCTTCACGCATCAGATCTTCCGGCTTCGTCGATGAGTCCCTCGGACTGGAGGGCCGTCGTCTCCGTCATGATGATCCCTCTCGGAAGCGTCTGGAGGGCCGTCGTCTCCGGTCATGCTGGATCCTCTCGCTGACGGCTCAACTAGGGACAGCGAGGTGGTGCGGGCGACCTTGGACAAGTTGCGATCGTTCAGTCGCCGCTTCACTAAGGTTTCAAAACGTTTGGCCTTGGCACTACCCAACAAGTTTACTGGTCACCCGGCCGTCAAGTCGCCGATTTAGCCTACGGGTTATCCGGTCACCACGTCAGCCGCTGCTTTGACGAAGGGATCTGGTGTCACTTCGAACACTTCGCTAAAGCGGGCGATTTCTCCTGACTCCGACACCGAGTCGGTGTCTGGAAAGAAGGGTACCCCCACAGCCGAAGGTACTATAGATCCGGACCCGGCACATGTATACTCGCTTCCGATGAAGTCCATGATTTCCTGTCTCATGCAACTGAAGGTCTTTACCAGTGTTGCCTTGGTCGTGGATCTGTTTAACTCGTTGAGCATTGTGGCGATGGATCCAAGCGACCTAGTCGACCATCGTGAACATGCCTTGAGGATGGTTCGGTCCACCCGACTGTAACGTCGACAGCCCCCCCCCCCAAGTGGAAGTTTCTCTTGATCACCCCCGCTATAATTAAAGGCTTGCTGAACGCCGAGCCTTGGGTTCCTGACAGACTTCTGACTTGTCCGTCGCTCCCACCGGGAGGCTGGTTCGCCAAGTTGGCTGCAGCCTATGAGCGGTTTGATGAAGACCATAGCCAAGAACTCTGGGAGTCGACCCACTGCTTGTGAATTTTCAAAGAGCAAGCGCGCGTGAACCCGTTCCTCGCGACCTATTATAACGCCCAGAAAGAGGAGTCAAGGTCGAGAGGTCCAACCGTGGCGGGACGTGGTCAGGCCGTTTTTTGAGGGGATGAGCGCCGGTCGATGTGATCTCGATATCTTCTTGAAACCCTTCTTCCTCCACCTCCTTCTACCTCGCTTCGTAGTGTACTAGTTTCCGGGGAGAGAGGAGGGGTCCAATTCGGTCAATTTGCTTGATGCTCTTATGGTCTCCGACTCGGCGTTCCCACGACTCACACAGTACCGGTGGTCCTCGGAGCCGCATTTGGGTACCTTGGTCCGTCGGATCAAGAACTAGTTTGTTCTGTCCTCTCAGACTTGATTAACTTTAATATACTTGCTTCATTTTCTCTTTTGTCATCACTTCTTCACGTCTTGGTTTGGTCGGGTATGACCCGACCTCGAATTTCGGTCGACCCCTAAAAACCCAAGGCTATTCATGAGGGAAGAAGTCTACCCATTAGCGACCGTAGTCCACCATAAGAGATCAGGTCTACGATTGATGGCCCGGGGTCTACCCCTTGGACTTTCGAAACGCGGCTCGAGTTTGCATGACTCTGCATAGCTTTAAACCGATTATGGCTCATCTGCTTGCGTTCAAACTCTCGCTCCACCATTCAAATTAAGTTCATCTACCCGGGAGGGGTCCCATACCCCTTCCAACGAGAGAGAAACTCTCGTTGCTGTCGCCCACAACGCGTCTCCTTACCAGTACGGCACTCCAGAATCTCTTCGACTCCGCATTCGCCCTCTTCCAATTCTTCTACCCAACTTTATTTCGGCAATATGCATTCGTCGAAGTTAACCCGGTCTTCCTGGTCCACTGATAGCTCGTTTTTTGGTCTATAAGGAAATTCCTAATGCGCTCGAGCTTGGATATGTGTATAATCGGGAACAATCGGTATTACGTACCCCGGGTTTTCAAGCGTACTGCATGGTCTCCCACCAGCTACAGAATACGGAAAGTTCCGTGCCAAAGCTGGGCTAAGTTCCTGGCATATCCTTCTTTTATTCAGTATTTGCACTTGCGCCTGACTCGCTTCTTGCAGATTCTCATTCACCTGTTTACTTTCTCGCTGGTACTGACTCTGAATTTGGTACCCCCACCTTCTGGGTTCAGACTCCTGACGTTGCATATTCAATATCGGTAACGTGGATTCAAGGCTTGGATCCGGCAATTCAACCGTGGACCAAATAAAAAGGCGTTTCTTTTCGCACTCGGTCTTGTGCGATATTGATCGCAAACATCAACCGCTCCGCATACTCGTCCCAATCTCGTACCCTACGTCAGCGACATATAACTTGATAAACCTGGTCAAAGTTCGGTCCATCCTCTCCGCCGTACCATTGGCCTGAGGTTGGTAGGCCATTGTCGCTTGCTGACGTTGGCCCACCATACGATTAAACGCTCGAAATAAATCTGACATAAATCTTGGTTCTCGATCATGACAGATCGACTCGCTAGCCCCGAAACGAGGGAAACTCACTCGTCATACCCCTCATCGACCGTATGAGCTGTCCGCGATGCGCTATCCTTGGATCTTACCTATCCGGTAAAAATTAACCCATATCAGAAGTTCTGTATGTCCTTTATGCGACTTAGGGAGAGACGGAATATGGCCCATCGCTGTAAATCTTGAAAGGTTCGGTCACCTTGATATTCCCAAGGCTATTCCCCTGTAAAGTAGGTCCACCTTTATCGGTCTCACAATTCATGCAAGAGCTTACGTATCTCTGCACACTCCGAAACAAACCTTTCCAATGACAGTACCTTCGTATGCGTTGGTAGGTACGCCCGAACCCTTGATGACCCCCTTCTAAACTCGTATGGTAGTGGTGGATAAAGTCGGTTTGGAGACTATCCGTTATTACCAGTCTACCGTGAAATCAAGGATTTCCCCCTCGGCTCTGGAGTTTGGGCAGTACACCAATACTTCTCCTCGCTAACATCGTAATTACTGGACATTTCGCTGCACTATTTAGCAGATTCCACAGACAGGTCACTCAAGTCCCCCTTCGAATATGCTTTCAAATAGCTCACCCATATCTATTCTTCTTGCGCCTTTCGAATTCGGTCCACGCGGAGTCGCTGCACTACCTCATCTTGCATGGTCTCCCCGGATATCTTAATAGAAGATCGTGACCGAATCACCGCAAATATTTTGGTAGAGAGGCTCTGGTCCTTAGGAACTGGGAGATCCGGTACGGTTGATTGTCTCCAAACCTGGTCTTTCTTCACTCGGCGTCGAATCGATCCCCCCTTTCTGGTACAAGGCTGTACTAGTCTACTGATCTGCGCTCTGATTCCAATTTCGTTTTGCATGTAGGATCCCATGAGAGGGCCACAATTGAAGTCTACTTAAAGCTCGGGCACTTAGTGGGGCCAAATCCGAGGCCTTACATTCGATATCCCCTCGCATCTGCCACATCACCAAGTTAAAATCTCCACAGATAATCTACCGTCGCCGCTCCAAAAATTTCAACAAGCTAAATTTTAGCAAGATACCCTCATATTCTGCCTGATTTACCGTAGATGTGTCGAGATACTTGGAGGCGGCTTCGAATATGGACCATGCTGGGAGTCCATACGATAGAGCTACAATCTCCACCTCCTTGCTTAACACGGGCTGACGCATCGAAACTTGTTACGTACAGTTCTTCGTCTGGTTCCACGGTGGGGATAGCTAGGTTGTTTGTCTGCCTTGCCTGCTTCTTAGGGGCAATGTCCGACAGTATTGAGTCTACACTCTCTCGAGGGGTAATAATGGCTGTCAACTCCCCCAGCACCTGGTCTTCACCTTTTTACAATCCACGATCTTTAAAGTCCACTGAGACAAGAGAGAGGCCCAAGTTTCCCAAGCGTACCTGCACGCCGGCAGATTTCACTAACCACGTCAATGTCGAGTGTCTTGTCAAGACTTTGAGGGGCCGAGTGACCAACATAGTGAAACAGGTCTCCAGTTTCAGCAACAAGGCTAACACTTCTTTCTTCATAGTACTGTAATTTATTTCATTAACCTTGAGGGTTCGGCTTGTAAAAGCCACCGGTATAAGCAGTCCTTCGTAATCCTGTACCAGTGACGCCGAAATGGCCCATTCACTATCATAGACAATAATCACGGCTTCTCTGGTCGGGTTGAAGGGCCTCAGAATTGGCGCCGTGAATTGTATTTTCAAGCATGGCGAAGGCCACTTGAGCACGGGTCCACCTTTCTTCGTTCTCGTCCTGGGTGGTGGTATTGTTTTTTCCCTTCGACTGGCTTTGCCGTGCACGGAAATATACCTTTATAAGTTCGTAGAGAATAGACGCATACATGGCGTAGTCTTCAATAAACCCGCAATAATAATTCTAACTTCCCAGAAAAGATTTCATGGCCTTCAGTGTCATTGGCAAGGGCAGGTCTACCAGAGATTGAATGTCCTTTGGGTGAGCCTCTAGCCCTCCACTAGATACTCGATGCCCAAGGTAGTCGATCTTTCTACATCCCCACGAACTCTGAATTGTGCTGATCGACAAAGTCCAGTAGTCACACACATCCAACAAACGTTCCACCTTTGTGCACAATACATCCCATGATTCGGCGGGGATCAGAATGTCATCTACATATGACCGTAAACCCAGGATCGAGGAACTCGAATGCTAATCTGGCTCTCCACCTGGAACAAATCTTCTGACCCGTCTGTCTCTGCTCCTGGAGATATTCGTAAAAAACCATATAAAGCGTTATCCAACAGTAGCTGATATATATTTAAGGCGCGTTCTTGAGCCCAAATGGCATCCGCATCCATTCAAACAAACCCAGTGGGGTCATAAACGCTGAAATTCGTTTCGCCTTTTCAGCGATACCGACTACCCAAAAAACACTCGCCATGTCCAGTAAGCAATACCATAATGCCTTGTCCAAGTCTTCCAATAATTCATTAATCAGAGGCATGGGGTAGACCATTAGTTGAGTCAGGTCATTCACCAACCTGTAGGCATGCACAGCCTGATGTCCACCTCATTTTCCTTCACAATAAAAACGATTGGCATGGCCCAGGGAGACATAGAAGACTTTATAATCTTCGCAGATAATAGCGCCTTGATCAGGTCGGCCAACTTCTTCGAAACGGGTGCGGCACACTTTCCGTACGCGTTGCGCGATCGGATTTGCATTTCCTGCATCAATGTCACATATAGCCCCTCGAGTGGCTGGCGGTAAGGCATTCCACTTCCAAATCAACAGATGTAGTCTCTTTCAGATGATTTGGAGTAGCCGGTCCACCTCTTCTGAAGTGTTCCCATCCGGATCAGGGATATATATGTCTACTAACCCGATAGTCTCCGAGGAGGGGCCCACTTCCGGTATGATTGCCCATCCCCGATTTATTTCTTCAGCCATAAGGTCTCCGTTTTTGAACGTGCACACTTGTCCATTGTCCCGTGGCAATTCGTGGGTGTCGACTTCCTCTTCATCTACTGCAATCTCTACCGGTGGATCGTCATTAGGGCCACTTCGTACTTGAGCGGTCTCTTCTTGTAGTGGTACCTCTTCTTCGCGTGACTGTTCTTTTCTCTCTGTTGACGGCTGGTGTAACACGTTCATCATTGCGAATGGGGTATTCGACCGCTGCAAAATACGCGACGGGATCTTGTACTGCGGGTTCTCCACTACGGGTGTCTTCCTTTCTCCTCGAGGTCAACTTGAGGGTCGACCTGGTCGGTGGTGGCTTCGTACGCCAGGTTCAGCCACTCCGCGTACCTTGGAGAGCCTACCGAGACGAAACCTTGTGCTTGTGGTACTTTATCCTTCGTCAGCCACATACCTATCTTGGTATCGCCATGTAATATCAACGTGTGGGGGCTGACATTGGTCACTTTCAGCAATTGTCGCCTTTCTATTGCCCGGGTCATAGTTGTAACCCATCGCTCTCCTCTGGTGACCCATGTCCTCCATAGACCTGAGATTGACCTTTTAAGGGGTGCTTCCACACATCCACCGGCCAGTATACGGGCATATTGTCCCATCTTCACGTCTATGGCCCGGTTATCGTGAACGGTCCTTCGTCCGAAGAGTTGTATCCGGACTTTGTTAGGGAGACGTAATGTTCCATCCGCCAGATCTAGCCGGATACCATCCGGGACCATGAAATTCATTCCTAAGATTGCATCCTGACCCACCATAGGGCCTACCCACACCTTGAACACATACACTAAATTGCCATTCAGGGTGACCATAATTGGAGTATGCCGTTCCGTAGAGTATACCGATCCTCCAATGCCAATGCATTATTGTCGTTCGCTTTCGTCAATATGGCAACCTACATTACGAGAAAAGGCGAAATTTAAAATGGATATCTCGAAGCAGTATCGAACAACAAATTTGCGCGATCGTTGTTGATCTAACCAGAGACTTTGGCTTGTTTAAACCACTTAGTTGGGGAGTGGTATTTCTAGTATCTACATGATTCTCCAGGCAATAGGTCTAGCTCCATCGCTGCATTTTCCCGGGCAAAATCATTAGGTTCATTGATAGAGACAACATGGACCATGGGATAGTTTCCAGTCTTCGATATATAATCGATCTTCTCAATGGAAAACCTCCCCTCCTTCTCGGGCTGGTTTTCCATATATGCAAAGATATAAAAACTAGAACGCTCGACTCGTACCCGATTCAAACTTGGCGACCGTTCTAATTGATCATCTTCTCTATTCCCGGGCAACATTCCAGCGTGCTTGTTGGGTTTGTACCTTTACGGATTAAGTTGTAGAAATCCTCCAGTTGGCATTTTTTCACTTTATGGGTCTCTCCGCATCCCCAACACACAAACAAGTAGCGATCTGATGGGTTCCCCTTCTTTCCGCAATGGTCGCAGGTTATTCTCGTCCAGCATCTCAAATCTCCATGTTTTCTGGACCCGCAGTGAGCACATCGCACGTTTGACTCGGTCGACGTGTTTTGGGTTCCTGGGTCTTCTGCTTGTTCCCGATGCTGGTCAACCTCTTAGGTGTGTCGATCCCTCATGGCCCTTATATTTTGGTCTCTTTCCGCTTCCGCTAGATATACCCACCTCAGGTCTCCCTCGTCTTTCGAATTATTTAGGCTGGATCCCCCCAAACTTGACTCTTTTGGGGACGCTCAGATCACATGTACAGAACGGCGATTACATCTCTAGATCGATCTGGAGAAACTGACATCTTCTGTGTAGAGTAAAGAAGTTAAAGTATAGGACGGTATTATATACTACTCAATTTGCGATCCACGTGACACGACTTATTCGTGTATTAAGGAACTTGTTAAGTCTGCCCGCATGTTCCGGGGAAGGGATATTATACGTTGAATACAGTTGCGTGGTCAGACTAAGTGCAAGTAGGACCCCAGGAAGTATTTGGACTGTGAATTCATCGAGTAGTACTCCCCCTCTCAACAACCGCTATCGGATGCGGCCTCCCTATCTAGCGGTTAGGGAGCAAGTAAAGGACAGGAGGTTAACACCCCCGAGACAACAAGGAAAAGGCCAGGCAGGAGCGACAAGCTACCTGAAGAAATTGGTTATAACTTCACTCTCGAATGAGTCGATTGAGTGGCGGCCGTCTACCGGTCCACCCAGTGAAGCGTATCCACCTGGGGCCCAGGTCTACCTCTCTCAAGACCAAAACATTTTTCTCTCTGTCCGAGACTACCGAAGAGCGCAACCCGTCAGCCTAAGGGCACACAAGGTGAATCAAGGTCAACACGGAATCGGGATACCCCTCGTAAGTCGGTATTCCGGCGCAGTGGGTGTTTTGGGGGCTCAACACGCAGTTTTAAGAGCCCACTTTACCACATCATATTGTTTTTTCGGCACCACTGGTGCTGGCAGAAACCACGGCGTTCTGACTGATTTATCGGCGAAGGCGAACGACAAAATATTTCTGTATGCTTCGACTTACAATCCATTGCAGGAAATTTTTTTCAGCACCTCATTGATTTTTCAGATAGGAAACCTGCTAGCAAATAAACTTTACAGATCCACTTTCAGTCCTGCTTGCAGTAGGAAATCTACTGGGAATAGGATACAGCTCACTGCATGATTCGAAAGAAAAAAAATATATGTGTTTTGTTGGAATTGGGACACTTGACCACTTCGTGCTGTTTTTGGAAATGCGGTTCATTTGTTAACATGCAACGATCACTATCCTACGGCTATTATATTCAACCTACGACTAAACACATGAATCCGATCAACTGTTCTTAACTTTCATCAACGCGCTCAACGGTCTCAGACATAGACGTACGTTTCCAATACGTTTGACTGATTGCTAACGCAACGATGAATGAAGTTAAATCAAGGGACCAATAGGTCATGGTTCGGGTGTACTCCCGACCAGTGACCCGGGCCAGCCGGATCAAACACCGGGTCGGCCCAGCAAAACATGGTCTGGGTCGGATCTCTACATGGGGATGCAATAGAACTTGTAAGCTGTGCGTTTGCACCAAGCACGACGATATAATTGGTGCGTGCCTTGACGTGCAGCACACCTTTAGAGATCAGAATGGTCTGGACGTCTTAGTTTTCAGGCCCTTAGATGGAAGTGCGGAGTAACGATAATACACAGGATTACAAATATGCCAACCGGTACACAATTGTGAACCCTAACGGTGAAGCTAGTTGTGACTGGGCTCAAGGAGAATACTGAACTTATGAAACCTACTCTCTGTATGTGTGTCTCTACATAACGCTAGATTCACCTAACACGTCTTACTAAGTGTGAGGTAGCCTGTCTCCTCCTCAAAGGCAGATATGCATTATAGGTGTCAATCTTTAACTAGGTCACTCGTTGAGACCGCGCACAGCGTTTAAGTCGCACAACACCATTGCCCGAACATGATTGCCTCAAAGTGACCCAGGGCTGACAAGCAAATTCTCGACACGTAAAGGCAGTGGAAGTCTATCACATCCAGCAAACAGAACATGTGAAGTTTTCATCGTATACAGTTAAAAAAACTCAAATAGCAAGAAGCATGGTCACCTTTTCTCGGTGGTAGGGATTAAGAATTTGTTTTTTAATTCTCTTTTGTAATAATAATTATATGTTGACATCTGGACTTAATTGGTTACGGCGTTACCGAGCAGGACCATATTCTGTTTATCTAATCTCATAATCGTCTCTATAACACATGTTTTCATTATAAAGGAGCTTGAACAGCAAAAACAATCCATTGGCACTTTAATTTTTACAACACACAATGCACAACCCATTTCACAGCCGCCCACCACACAAAAAGGGTATGTGAATATACAGAATTTGATTCAGTTCTCTCGACTTACTCATTTATTGCAAGCCCAAAGGGTGAAGCTATTAGTGACTGTGCGCAAGGTGAATGCCGAACATTTTAGATTGTACCTATATGTCTGTCTGTCTATAATAACGCGGAAAAGTGTACCTTACACGTACTAAGTGTGATAAAGCCTGTCCCCTCCTCATAGGTATATAGGTATATTCAAAGCCACTCTTTGACTAGGTCACTATTTTGACGCACGCACGTGATTGGCTTGCAATCGACCAAAGTGAATATTATCATATAAGCAAATGCTGGACGTTCATAAGCAAATGCTGGACGTTCATAAGCAAATGCTGGACGTTCATAAGCAAATGCTGGACGTCCATAAGCAAATACTGATCGCGTTTCCTAGCATACTGTACTGGGTTACTACAGACATTTACAGCATCATACTTATTATTCAGTGAATGCTGTTGTATAGTATTTTGCTACTTGTATGTACGGAGGAAGAGATGAACCGGCAGGTCATTAAACCGCGAGTACCAAAACTCACCAATATATATTCCTGGGATATGCACTTTGATCAACACAACGATGTCGTACGCGCTGGTCATTGACAACGTGCTTTACAT
>JH598483.1:151454-174210 GCA_000173235.2 Hyaloperonospora arabidopsidis Emoy2 | reverse complement strand
AACAACAAATTTGCGCGATCGTTGTTGATCTAACCAGAGACTTTGGCTTGTTTAAACCACTTAGTTGGGGAGTGGTATTTCTAGTATCAACATGATTCTCCAGGCAATAGGTCTAGCTCCATCGCTGCATTTTCCCGGGCAAAATCATTAGGTTCATTGATAGAGACAACATGGACCATGGGATAGTTTCCAGTCTTCGATATATAATCGATCTTCTCAATGGAAAACCTCCCCTCCTTCTCGGGCTGGTTTTCCATATATGCAAAGATATAAAAACTAGAACGCTCGACTCGTACCCGATTCAAACTTGGCGACCGTTCTAATTGATCATCTTCTCTATTCCCGGGAAACATTCCAGCGTGCTTGTTGGGTTTGTACCTTTACGAATTAAGTTGTAGAATTCCTCCAGTTGGCATTTTTTTCACTTTATGGGTCTCTCCGCATCCCCAACACACAAACAAGTAGCGATCTGATGGGTTCCCCTTCTTTCCGCAATGGTCGCAGGTTATTCTCGTCCAGCATCTCAAATCTCCATGTTTTCTGGACCCGCAGTGAGCACATCGCACGTTTGACTCGGTCGACGTGTTTTGGGTTCCTGGGTCTTCTGCTTGTTCCCGATGCTGGTCAACCTCTTAGGTGTGTCGATCCCTCATGGCCCTTATATTTTGGTCTCTTTCCGCTTCCGCTAGATATACCCACCTCAGGTCTCCCTCGTTTTTCGAATTATTTAGGCTGGATCCCCCCAAACTTGACTCCTCTGGGGACGCTCAGATCACATGTGCAGAACGGCGATTACATCTCTAGATCGATCCGGAGAAACTGACATCTTCTGTGTAGAGTAAAGAAGTTAAAGTATAGGACGGTATTATATACTACTCAATTTGCGATCCACGTGACACGACTTATTCGTGTATTAAGGAACTTGTTAAGTCTGCCCGCATGTTCCGGGGAAGGGATACGTTGAATACAGTTGCGTGGTCAGAATAAGTGCAAGTAGGACCCCAGTACAACGTACTTATGATGCCCTTTTAAGATCGATACCATCTACCATGATCAATAAGGTACGGTATACCGCGAGCGTATTGGATACAAGTATACGCCTATCAGTTTCTCTGATGTTTCTGTGTGTGGATCACACGACACCATACCGGTTATACTAACCTTTGGTAACCCCGTGACAAAATCGGCAGACATGTGCAGCGTCTTGGTAGTCATGTTCGATTTGTGGCAGTCGCGTAGAGATCCTCCAGAAATAATTAAAGGTAAATTTTTGTATATGAGGCAGCTTTTATTATTTCTCCTTCAATTTGTCAGGCAGTACCTCTCCAGATTGAGCGCCTTTTTAATTATCGTGTTGTTGACATTTGTTTTTGCGAAGGGAAGAACCCGAGTACCCACTTCTTAGCTGGTCTGCAGTGGCATGTTACAGAGTTTTTCGCAAGGAATTCTTTGTTACTTCCGTTGAAGTAGGCGGATGCACGATAAACTTACACATTGAAGTGATTAAGCACGCACCAGACCAAGACCACGTACTGAAGATAGCTGTGCTATGCTCTTCTATTGTGACGACTGTCAGATGCGAGGGGTCTCTTGAATGCGTTTACGCCTGTTGACCTGGACGGATTAACGTTGGCTAGTAATAGCAACTTAATGCATATAATGCTGTACTGTCTTGTTGCTAACGAATAAGGGTGTTTATACAAGGCTTTACAATGTAATTTTTTTGCAACTGACGTGTAATTGCTTTTTGTAGTTATATACGACTATATTACACTATCAATTTACGATGTGATGGAGACTTGGCAACTGTATATTGATCCGATATATTTCTGTTATACAATTAATTTACATCAGATGTTATATTTTCTCAATAGTTTTCGACAATGTGCAGCAAAATATACCTTTTGCGCATAAAAATTTTCTCGGCTGAACAGACAATAACTTGGGTATTTTTGAGTGTCATCCTCCGCCGCGGCACGAAAAACTGCAAGCTGGTCCGTCAGTGGTAACATAATCTATGCAACGCGTCCTGGGAGGCAATGGTAGCATGAAGCACCAGATAAGGGTCCAAGCTGTCAGAATCGCTTCATTGACAATGGAATAATCGCTACGCAGTCTGCAATACTTATGCGTACTATGTGCGAAGCCACATTAAACCACACATCAACACTTTATTACCAAAGAGAACTCTGGCAATCGGGTACGCAGGAAACACGAGAGATACAGCAACAGCGACCACATCATACGCGATGTGACTGTACATACAAACGACAAGTTCAAGAATGAGCAGCCTCATTCCATGTGCACGATGAACAGAACAACTCCGGCTTTGACCGAGCGTCTATAAAAGCGATAGCCACGAATTTTAAACTTGCTGTGGAGCTTGAACGGCATAGCAAACAAGCACGAAACGCTTATGCGTTCGACGCCGCAGCTTAGATGAAAGCTTTCGTTGTTCTCATTGGAAGAGTCCACCACACGACAATACTCCCACAATCCATAGTTAACACGCGCTGCACAACGGCAATTTGTCCTGCAACCACTTCACTGCATTTTCCATCCATCCGTATCGAGTATGCTCCGTCGCATGAAAAGACGCATGATCGCCGGTTGAGATTTTCGCCACACCAATTCCAGCGCTAATTTGCACCAAAATTGCGAGATTTTTTGCGGTAATAGATAACCAGCACACAAAATGTTTGTGAATGCCGCCGACCTGATGCGGCAGCCCCGTACGATTGAAGTTCAGTACTGGGAAGTCAAAAATCGGATCGCGGTGGTCAAGCTGCCCATTCATGATGATGTCACTTAATTTCACTTCCATTCGAAGAGTATTGATGCCAGGAAATTTACAGTGGCTGCAGAGCTCCAAGCTTGGGGGGCAGCCTCCATTAATTACTGAAGATCAGTGTGCCAAACTCGCCCGGGCGCACTGACAACATCTTGGACACATTTTGTCAGTCGCGTAGAAGAGTAACTGGTTCCAATGCAAACAACTGACCCGCTTTGTGTGCTGTTGTGACTGCACCTACGTTGCAAACTTTTTAACTGGACAATGTGGGCAGTACCAGTCGCTTGGTGGAACGACTGAAAGGGGGGGGTCCAGGCAGAAGGCGTGATACGCAGCATCACAACTATCGCACAACAGCATGCTCTCCTGCGCACTCATCTGGCCGCACTGCCTACACAACTCCTCTGAGGCAAGGTGTGCCACTGGGGTGTTCGGTGGCACATTCGTGACCCACTGCTCGAATAGTCGATCGAAGATTGCTGCAGATGCATGCATATACAAAAAAGATTAGTCCAAACTCGTGCCACTTACGTGCTCAGAAGTGGACACTCACATCGTAGCCGATTCGCACACCTGGAGATGTCCGCATCCGGTCGATTGAACATGAAGCAGTTCTCCCAAACGAGGTTCACATCCTGCACAAGCATCTCGAAACGCTGGTCATAAAAGCCACGGCTTAGCCGTGTTCTGATGGTTCCCAAATCCATCGGGTGCTTGATCAAGTCCGCGTACCCAGGCACCTCATTCAAACTCACTGGTGCTGAAAATGCTAGTGCCAACTCGTTTCTTAGTACCACGCCGATGATGTGCTCCAAGCGTGACCGCAGCGTTTTATCCTGAACGCTTCCCACAGGGAAACAGTGCCGTGGAGTCTTCATTTGGAAACAGCGAAGCTCAACACACTGTGTCTCTAACGGCACTGCTACAGGAGTTGCAACGTTTACTAAGCCCTGTGCTCGCCGTTTCCGATATGGAACAGACCCCTGACCCGATGCCTTTGTTGGTTGTACCCCCGGATGCTTCCTTTTTGGCAAAGACTGACGCGCGATCCCACTTTGGGACTGCCCAAGTGCTGACGTTGTTTGGGTGTGACCAGCTGAGCTTGCCGTGATCCATTGCTCAACTTGGTCGATTTCAAGTGACGTAATTGCTGCAACCTCGTTTCTAGCCTTTCGATATGCATATGTTGTCAATGATTTTTCCCGCTGTGCTTCCAGAATATTGTGAATCATGTTGTTCGCCAAACGAACAACGCCAGGTGTCAGGCTGCTGATAAATGGCAACTCCAACAGGTCCAATACAGGCCCTGCAGCTTTGGCTTTCTGACTAAGTATTACTGTCTTCTGGGATTCACCTGGCCGGTTGGAATTTGCACTCGTCGGATTCCGATGCTTACGCTTGCCTCCGCGTTTGATGCGTCCGTACGAAATTGCATCGTCCAACGAATACAGGCGCATTGCAGCGGATGCAATCGTTGCTGTGGTGATCACATTTTTTGCTGATGGGAGGGGGGACGTCTTCCAGCACGAATCGAGCCATTCTGGATCAATGTTAGCTTCCAAGAAAACCACAGCCTCCATCAGTGTGGCTGATTTGTCACACGCGTACACCATCTCTGCCCATGCAGCACGGACAGGGCGTCCCCAGCGACCTAAGCGGAAAGCGTCCCGTGGGATCGCTGATTCCATGGTGAGCAATTGGGCCCGAAGCAGCAGAAGCGAGCGGGGAAGATCTTTTGTTAGTGGACGTATTGTTGCACAGAAATCTTCTAGCAACTCGGTTGCTAGCTCTCCGATCTCTCCATCAGTTGCTTCCTCTATCCCAGCATCACCTCCGCTCGCTGGACCTCCTCGGTTATTGGCTTTTACGAATTCGGGGTCATACATATCGGCGATGTTGGTAAGTTTGCGAGATACTCGAGAAGATCTCCTAGAAACGCCGCCCTCTTCCGTTAAACTAAGTTCTTTTCCCCCTGTTTGGACAGGAGACGATCCTGTTGTAACCTGGGGAGGAGGCTCTCCCTGATAGACTGCTCGCTCTGACTGGAGCAGTGGGACGGCGGGTGCCATCGTCATGACACCTTCTGCCGCATGGCTCACCTCGGCTGCGGGCGTGCCAGACGTAGAAGCTGGCCCAGAGCTTGAATCAACTTCCACAGGAGCGATTCGTAATGCACTCGATGCTGCCTGCAACCCCGCCAACTGCGCTTCCCGGTCGTGCTGCCTATCAGTATCACTTCGTTCCCCCTCCACATCCGACTGTGCTGGCGTCGTCATTTGCGAGAGCGACGGAGACCCTGGTTCCGTATCGACATCTGCAACTGTTCTACCGTCAGTTGCACCGATCGTGGTCCCACTTAGCCCATTTGCACTTGTATCCATCTCGAAGTTGGACCCTCCACGGTATATCATCTCGTCTGTATCATAGTAATTCACTTGTGATTCGTCACTTCCATTAGGTAGCAACTGTGAGTCATTCCCTGCAACAAAGCTCACAAATTCACCTGTGGAATCGTTGCTTTGGTATGCGTTGGAAGGTCCAGATGGTAATTGCGCAGCTGGCGGATAGCCCATCGTAGACGAGGCGTTGGGCGGTAAAGATATGGACTCCATTGGCATATGTATATTGCCGTTGTCATCCATACTCATAGCGTTAGGCGCTGTTTCCGGTGGGTATAGCTGAGGAACGGTCGGGTTAGATGCACTTTGCCAGCGTACTTCCGCGTTTTGGACACTAGAAGTACTAGTAGTCCCGACGCTGTATATATCCGGCAATGTTTCGTAGCTCGAAACGCCCATGGATGCGGCTGGAAAGGATTGCACGGGTATATTACCGATCAAACCTGACATAGCATCGGCCACTGGCATATCATTGTACTGCGAGGATGGATCTCCCATGGGTTGACTTGAAGAAACTGACGCAAAAGGGTACGAATTAATAGAGTCGCCTATGCCAGGAAACTGTCCAGTAGTTGTGGTTTGGTAGTTTTCGCTGGAATTCACGAAGCCGACACCCGAAGCCATTGACCCGCACCGTGGTTGCGTACTAGCATAAAATTCATTGCTGTTGATGCTCCTTGCCGGCACCTGCTGATTAAAAGCGTTCGACTGCTGTAAATGCTCATTAGGGGAAACTTGATGAGGGGGTGCTGATGTGCCTTGACCGACTACATTAGTTGGACAGTAGCCAAAGTTGGAACTTAAGTTGTGTTTATGTACCGTCCTGCCAAGAGTAGCTGGCAACATCCGCCGAAATGTCACTTGCAGCGGCCGTTTGCTGGTGGCAACCGCAGCTTTGAAGCCCTCCATACCGATCACGTTTAGCTTATTACCGTTCACCGCATAGACCTCGTCGCCCACCTGCACCTTGCCGCTCGCTTGAGCTTGCCCCATCATTCTATTGCTGTCACTCGAAAATTCCGTCACGACAATAGCCCCATGGCTCGAATAATTAATCACCACGCCCAAAGGACCGCTCCCAAACTCCACGTTTACAAGCATGCTGTTGTTGCTAGCCTGATTTAGAATCTGCGTCTTTTTAGCCGGAATTGTTTTTGCAATTGAACCTGATACGGATGACACTTTCATTAGATTCTGACCTGGACCAGTTGTGCTGGAAACCATATTCTTTTTACGATAGAACGTCTGGCGGATGCTCTCAAGAACATTGATTTGCTGCACGAAAGATGGAGGCATGGACTCTACTCCTGGCGTCGCAGAGGTAAACAACGGCCGGCAGTTGCTTAAATCGTCATAACTTGCGCCTGACAAGTACTTTGTCAACCGCAAAAACATCAGCACAAAGTTCGCGACATTGTGCAGCTCAACCGACAAATCACCGGCGCGTTCGGAAAGCTCACACTTCTTTGCTGCAGTGGCAAAACCGCTAAGTGCGCGTGTGCGCAGCATGTTCGATGGATCCACGCAGCTGAGAATTGCTGTTGCAAAGGCATCGGTCACTTGTTTCACCAGAGCTGAATCGGAACGAGTTTTTTTGCTGGTTGTTAAGGCCTGTGTCGCCGTAGCACAAACTAATCCCATCACATACGCGTGATGGAGACACACAAACGTTTTGCGATCCGGATGAGTTACACGAGGATCAACAATGATGCGCGACATCACCTTCTTCACCTCTTCGAAACTGGACAAACAAGCGTATGCTAGCCCGTTTGTCGTCTGCATAGTACCAGATGCAGCAAACTGATTCCAAGCTGCCAACATTGACCGACCTTGATCCACCAGAGACTGCAGTGATCGCTTGAAGGAAAGAGCATTGTTAACCGCGCCGAGCGCGTATTGCTGCATTTCGGTAGAACCATTTGGCGCCGCATATCGGGACCGCTTTGATTGATCGTCAACTTGATGTGCGCGCGATTCTTCTATTTGAGCGTGCTTCCGCTTCAATATCTCTTGGTAGCGCACTTGCGCGGCAGCATATGCAAACGACTGCAACTCTCCTTGTATCCTTGGCATCCCAGTCTGATGGGTCGCGGACCCTGCGATATCGAGATTGTTGTTCAGCATAGCTTTATTTGATCGAAGACCACAGTGAATAGCTTGATACACACCTTGTGAGATCGGAACAGGCTTCATTCCTCCAACCGCATCCACCACACTTCCGTACTCGTACTTACGCACGAAGACACGCTTCACCACGAGTTCTGCCTTCGGGGTCGGAGTAGTCAAGGATGAAGGGAAATTTGCATTCCGTAACGTAGATGTATCATTAGCTACCAATATATGAAACCCAGTGGAGCGGATCGATGTCTCAGCGCGCTGGATTGTGCTTTCTGCCTCCAGCTGTGTGCGGAACGACCCCAAAAAATGTTTGCGGCCACAGTAACCCACAAACGATTCATACTTTTCTGTATCGTCGTCTACAACCAGAAGCACCTCCTTTTCGATGGAAAAAGGTCCATCATGGAGAAAGCCTTCACTGGAGTACTCGCAACACGAGGAGCCCTGCTGTAGCCTGTCGCTGTGAAGATTCCAATGATAGCACCACCGGATTTGATTTGCAATTGTGGAGTCTTTCGAATCTTCATCCAGATATGAGAGAAGTTGCACGAGCTGTGTCCGCGTAGCGCACACTGCCCACTTCCTCTCCGGGGACAATACGAATAAACGCCGCCGATCGCTTTTAAAGCGATAATAGGAGTACCCGAACCGGCACTTACCGAACGTGAAAGTTCTCGGAATGACCAACCGCTTGATTAAGCTCTCCACTGCCCGAGTTTTCTCGATTTGAGGAAGCAAGGAGCTACATTCCGACCACGCAATGTTGGCACTTTCGACGCAGCTTTTATGGGCTTGTAACAAAGTCATAGCTCTGACGACGTCGGTGAAGTGGATATACACAGGACAAACCGATGACAGATCCACACACAAGGCCTTGACTGTTGTCCAGCTCAAACCAGCAACAGGTTGCCCGTTAAGCCCTACAATACGATCGCCAAATCTAACAGTCAGCACTGCTGCATCTTTGTCCATTTCGTTCCAGTTGGCATATTGTTCACAGTACACAAGACCCTTCACTGCAATGACGCCAAGGGAATCCAGAAAATTCACAGCCTCAAATGGTAGCGGCAAGGAATCTACGCGATAAGTCTTCACATTAGTAGACGTAGGGAGTTTCAGCTGCTTGCATAGCAGAGACGGGTTGCCTACAATTTCAGTCAGACGCTTTGTTGCCTCTTCGAGAGTCACAGCTCGAGTGCCTTCTCCGGGCGGTTGACGAGAAAAGGTCATTTTCAGCGGCCTCGGTAAGCTCAACAACCATGATGTAAATTGGGACAAATCACTCAACTGACCATAAGATTCATCATTAACGCGCTCCACAAAGTCCCCGCGTAATATACGCCCACTCTGAGATGCTTGACCCAGTGTGCCATCAGGGTGATCATTCAGTGATTTCACTACCACGCCCCGACTTTCAAGCGCTAAGGCCAAGCCAAGTGGCCCATCTTGAAATACCACGTCGTAAGAGATTTGACCACTCATTTGGGGCGCGAGTAATTCGGACCGAAGCGCGGTTAGCTTCGAGCGTTGTGAAGGCACATCGTATACAGTACGCTGCCATTCTTCTCCAGCCTTTCCCATCTTCGCGGACGGTAAGCGGGCAAAGACAACACAAGTCGTGTCCCTGGAGCATTCCACATCAAGCAAAGCTTCAACATCGGCCAAATTCATATTGCGTAAAGGAACATCATTTACCATCAAAAGCACATCGCCCGGAAATGCGTGCCCGCAGAGCTCCCCGAATCCTGCGGATACGTCTACTGATGAACAGTAAGACTGAACGAGAATGTAAGACTCATGAGCAACCAAAGTCAACTCCAATGGCAGACCATGACATTTTACAATCGATACCGAGGAGCGAACAGCCTCTCCAGGCAGCGACGTTAAGTACATCAAAACTGGTTCGGTGACCGTACCCAGGTAATCTCGGATAGTTTCGGAACTCATTCCATACACAACGCGGTCATTGATCGCGTAAACAATTCTCTTTACACCTCCGGGTTCGATCTCCTGGCTATCTGAATACTCAAAATCCAGCGGAAGGCTTGGTACGGTACTGGAGCCTTCAAAATATTGCACGCCATCTGCCGTGTCTTCCAGATGCAAATTTGCACGATCATTCATCGCAAGCGTTCGAACCGTCAACATCTCTGCCAGCAACTTCGGAAGTTCGTATTCTCCCAGCAGCGTCGTGCGGGCTGTCAATGGAGATTGCTTGCAAGGGACCAACGGGCCATTCAGAATCCCATCTTCCAGACCACAGAAAGCACACAGCGGACGCGGTGAAAGTACACTATGTATGCCTTCAAGAAAATTGATTTCGCTCAGCGTTGTCGACGCTTGAAGAAGTCGATCGCTAAATTCCTCAAGAAACATCTCTTCTTCCGCGTCGGAATCGTCGGACATATCATCATCATCATCTGCGTCAATTGTAAAAGCCACTGGTTCCTCCTTCACCCTCTTTGACCCGTCAAAGAGCTTCATCCGAGCGCTTGTAGGCAGCACAGGAACAGGTTTCGACTCCAGCTCTGCATTGGCTTTTTCTTTCAAATAGGTCAAAAGCTCGTCAGTTAGCTCGTGCTCTACACCATCAATAATAAATTTGTTCGTCTGCTCTATGCCATGTGGAGGGCGTGATGAAACGAAAAAATCCCATTCGCGCTCCAGGTCAGCCAGTGGTTCGCCCACCTTTTTTCGCACATCATTTGCCTTTTCTTCAAGTGAGTGGTAAACCGATTGAACTGCGGACGACTCCTCCATCAACTCGCATAGCGTTCGTAGCACTTCCAGTCGATCGGTAACAGTTAATTGAGAGTAGTTTTCCTGTGACAGAAGATTAATTGTTGACAAAAGTCGTTTTTCTAGCTCCGTCAAGCTAGCTCCATTTCGTTTGTTGTCGGCGCCGTCTCCTGAGTTTGTCACCTCTTGGACCGTTTTCTGAAATTGACCGGATGAAAAGGAGGAATCCGCAAGGCACGGAGAGCAAAACCACTCACCCTTAGGGATCACGGATAATGACGGATTGAGGCAGAACGTATGATACGGCGCGTCACATCGATCGCATACCAGCAACCGTCCCTTCGCATGAACCGTTCGACAATTGCGACAATTGTCTTCATCTGCAGCAATCAGTGGTCGGTCCAGGGTGGTATAAACCCAATCTTTCATCAACCGTTCAAAAATGGTCGACAGCTTTCGGGCCAAGTTCGAGATTTCCGCTTTTAGTGAGTTGTACGCAAAACAGTTTTTCCACACTAGCTGCACATCATCCACAAAAGACTCAACATCATCGTTCTCGTAGTCTTCATCATCAATTTTTTCCAGAATCGTACCCAGGTCCATGGGCTCCGTAATATACCCACTAGAGTAGTAATCAGGATAGAGCTCGGCATCCACTGGCTGATTAAAGGGCCCTGCAATTCCTTTCGCTCGAAGAAGCTTCAGCACGAATGCACAACACCTCATCTTCGTCGCTCCATGCGTTGTCGCAATATGCTTCACTGGATTCTTTACGACAGGGACAATTGAGGACAGCAACAAACCATGGGGAGTCTCAAGTCTACTCAAAAGACCGTTGAAGTTTTCCAAAGATGCTTGGCGTACGTCGTGCCCGTTGATAAACATGACATAACTTCCAACATGGATCCTCTCGACGTCATCATTCTTTTGCTCACCAGCGGTACCTTGAGACGAGTCCGCAATGTCCGAAGCGGTAAATTTTGTGGCTAGCGTTTCCGTCACAACAAGGTGTCCATCTTTCTCGCTTACATCCAGTCTACTCGATACACCATCGACAAGGGTGACTCCGTAATAATCACACGATTTATCAGATGCATTGCTTGCTTCCAAGGGTAGTGTAATCAAGCCTCTCTCATGTAAGCCTTGTGCCTCAGCCTTTGTTCTTTCTTTCTCTTCCTGGTACGGCATCCCTTCCAATAAGTGGATACCTCGTCGAGCTAGTTTCTGTCGAAGCGGGTGCGTAACTGAGTCATCCCGATACGATTTGGAGCCCTTTATCGATTTAAGCAGTTGTTCGTCTGCGCTGGGCTGCTTGAATTCGATCGCAAACTGGCATACCTCGCGTGCGAGTTCTGGCCAACTGAACGCGTTCAAAGGTCGTGTGCGGTAGAATTCATCAATTGTAATCCCCATTTGAAGCAATGGGAAGTATTCCCTAATCAACGCTTTTAGCAGCTCTGCATGCAAAGAAGCAAAAAGTGTACCGATTGAGTCATCGTCTACTTCCCCGTCCCCTACAGGACTGGACCCATCGCTCAGCATCATCATATCCACGAAGATGCGTAATGAGGGAAGTGCCGTAAGTTTCAAACAGTCGGAGAATGTTGAAATAAAATCCCACACGAACAGTAGGTCAGTATGAGAGTCTGCTGGAATCGGATCCAATTCTACTGCTCGAGAAATCGCTTGAATTGGAAATTTAACGCTTTGGTTATCTGAAACGTTGGGCGTGCAGAGATGGGAATAAGACGAGGAGGAATGACGGCTTAAATCTGAAGTATAACGGGCTTTCACACGAGCCCAAACCTCGCTCTCCACCTCGCTTCTCTTCTCCCACAAACAAATTTGCCGGCGTCGCTCTCTTTCCTCTTCCACGAATTTCAACAGCACCAGCTGCTGCTGCCTAACAGATAGGGGATCAGACGCAACTTTCCTCACCCCTGAGTCGCCGAATCGACGCAATGAAAGCGGTGACGTCACGACGCCATTCTCGAGGATTGCTCTCTGCTCTTCGCGCATTTGGCGACGCTGGCGCAGCTCTTCTGTCCGTCGCTTCATTACATTTTCCTTTTCCTCTAACCTCTTGCGCTTTTCTTCTTCCCGCACTGCACGTTTACTCTCTTTTTCTTCTTCTTTCATGCGCTTCTCTTCTTCCTTCGCCAGACGTGATGCCTCTTTCCGTGCTTCTTTTTGACGAGCAGCTTCCATCTTGCACTCAAGAATTGCACTTTTACGCGCTTCCTTTGCGCGCCGTTGAGCTTCTTTAACATCTTCTTGAGCCTTCATTTCGATCTCTAAAAGTTTTCGCGCTGCTTCTCGGACGCTGCGCGTGTCGGCTTCACGTCGAGCTTCCTCTTTTCTTTTCTTCTGACGCTGTAATTTGCCAGGATCATGAGAGTGCTCTTCCAATAAAGCTTGTTGAGATAGCTGACGGCTTATTTTATCCTTATAAAAGGAGCTATGAACTTTCAGCATATCCTTTAGTTGACTCTTCAGACGCGAGCGTATCCTAGCATGAACGTCGGGCGTGATTGGATGCCGGTGCTCCCAAAATTGATACTCTTTGCATAATAGTACTTTGTGTAGTCCTTCCAGCACGCGTGTAATATTTCGTCGTAGCAGACCGAATCCATCCTCACCGCTAGCAGGCGTTAGTACGTCAATGGCTGTACCGCTATCATCATGTTCCACGGCAAACATAGACTCGCCAACCACGGCCATCAAGTCGTTCACAGGCAGTCCTTCAAAATGAACCAGGGCCTTTTTCCAAGCTTTACTTGCTACGTAAGACCTAAATACGATATCGACTGTGTGAAAAGTTAGCGACTACATAGAAGGAAGTACAATTCCTACCGTCCACACTCCACCTACCTGCGCTGTTCTCAAGCTCGACCATAAATATCGGAGCGTTTTTCTTGCTGCCATGCATGATTTCTACAGCGAACCCAAGAGCGTTTTTACATCGGTCACCACCCCATTAATACCAGAACAACATCCATCATATCCACGTACTACACCGCAATCGGAACGCCACTGTCACGGGTCTTGCAATTTGCACATTCACGAGCGTCTCGTATCCAATCTTCAATAAATCACAGAAAATAATAAGACACACACCAAAGCAACATCGACGTCAGTCTCTCTCTTTCTCAATCCATTGTCCCAAGGCAGCTGCTTGCACGTACTGGAAACAGCTTCTTGCTCGTATAAAAGTGTTTCTCAGGGATCACCATTCCAAGCGCTGTAACCTGAATGGGTCCGTCTACTAGCGGCAGTTCCAGCACCGCCACTTTCCGTCTCAAGATGGCGAGGTAGTACACGTCTTCTCGGGGGATCGCGCCCTCTACCGAGTACGTGTACGCTCGCAGCGCGTCTCTCAAGTTGCTGTACGTGCACTCGTCTGCGTCCACGATCTGGCCGTCGTCCAGAGCGCGCCAGTGACGCAGCGCCGTCGTGTCCAGCGCTCGTTCCTGAGCCACGAGCCGAAGCGGCTCGAGAGACGCGCCCACGTCCGTCATCGAATCTCTGCGTGATTTTAAAGGGGAGGCAGACGCGTCAAAAGTGTCGCGGGTTGACGCGTAGCCCATGGCCAGAACTGTCGACGCGGCGTTCATGTCTTCATCCGTCTCTTTCTCTTGCTCGTCCTCTTGCTCCTTCTTCGTCTCCTCGTCTTCGTATCTTGAATCATAGCTACGGAAACTCTGCGACTGCGTAGGTGACAGCTCCGTGACGGATGGAGACAGTTGCTGCTGCTGCTGCTGCGCACGTCTGTAGGGCCCCTCATGCGCCTTGAACGGAGGAGGATCCATGGACTGCGGAAAGAGAGAGTGATTGTCGTAGGTTTTGCTGTCGCTTTTGAAGGTTGTGTGGTGGATGTGGTCCACAGCAAGCGAGTGGATCGGTATACCGATATCTACTGGAGTATTTACGGCGTACTAGTTCGTAATGGAAGGAAACCAGTTTGGTGGGTATTGACCATGGTTGCTCATTTTGGGCGACTGCGATTGCGTACACTTTTTTTACATAAGCTTGATTAATTTGACATTCCTGTTTATTTAGGCCCTCAAGTTAACAACATATATACAGCTGGTCAGATTTATGAAACGTACTACAGAGTATCGAGGCTCGTTTTTACCAAGCTCATGATAAAAAGTAGCAGCTGGCTACGCGCAACAGTTTCAGCCCCGGTTTTTGGTGCGTACTGAACCTGCTATGTCATGCATTCATTGTGCTCTCATGGGTAAACAATGTATTTCTGTTACGATTACTTTGATGTCACTTCACATCCGACGAGCGCAAATGTGATGTGCTGAAGCAGCAGGGTACGCGACTTTAATCCAGAAACAGATATATTGCGCCAACAGCTTGCAATTTTCGAGACGTTTCAACATTATGTGATGTCTTGCCTGTCACGGGTCAAATCGCTCTACTTTGCCAACGTCAGAGAGACTACTTTATCAAGGGACACGTAAACTAGTAGCGAAAGTTGAAGGGTGTTGGTCGATGAGAAGCACAGTATAATGTCGCCAGTAGCATGTTTGACTTGCGCTTGTCGCGTCACTTGACAATTGACTTGCGTGACCAATACTTTCGTGTAAAGATCGTAGAAACAGTTACGAATTCGTTGCGACTTGTAGGAATGTCGTCAGAGGTGCACCTCTGAGGACATTCCTTGTGAGTCGTGCATAGCATCGTATATCGCGGAACACGATGTAATTTGCAAAACGGTCACAGGAAATTGTCCGTTAACGGTGATCATTATGTATGTTTTTCCAGAAGCGGTATCCCAAAATCCATTCTGCCACTTACATTTAGGTGCGATAACGTCGTACGAGCCGTCGTGGCTGCCTTTTTCTTTCTGGACATTGCCTCCATATTTTGGCAAAGTGTATGTACTATCCAGGGTTGTGCGAAATCCGATAGAATTCACCACTGCAGCTCTTCTTTCCTACTCGTCAACAGTCTCTCTAAGAATGTAATCTTGTCAAATATGGTAAGGTAGCGCAAAAAGCCGACAATATGGAGAACCTTGTTGAATCCTACTACTGATCGCAATTATATAGCCATAGCAGTGTCACATCCTGAAATGTCGACACCGATGCGCAGCTTTTGTAGCGTATGCACGATAGATAATGCTGGACGACTCGCCAGCCCTCAGCATAATGGTGTAGCGGAACGCATGAATCGCACGATTATGGAGAAGGCACGGAGCATGCTACACTATAAGGGAAGCCTATTGTGTCAAATCCATCGCAGGCTACGCCATAAAACAGGGACACCCGTCTGTGCTTCACGCTACCCTCTTCTCGCATCAGATTTGTTAACATCACGATTGCGTTACTTTGGCTAAACCATATCTAATTTAGAGCTCGCTAAGTCCACGTTCTGGTACATGGTCCAAGTATCGATCAATGACAACTCATTACGTCGCATAGTGCCAAAAGGAAAATTATTTTTTCAAACTAAAGTGTCGTGAGCCTACTTCGTGCCAGCACTATCGTGAAGTCCTATAGTTATCCGTTTTATTACTGAACAGGACGGTGACATAATTTAGAAGTCGTGCTCTAGCACTTTACATTGTTGACATTGGAACGTTCTTGATTTGACATGTGCGTTATTACTAACGCAACGTCTACACTCAACTTTTATCGCTACCACGTAAACATCGAAAGGCTCTGATAAACGATATCATTATCTAATGCTGCAAATAAAGCAAAGGGCTATGCGGTGGATGTCTTGTGGTACGAACATGCTTTCTTGAACTGTGAAAATTGATCTTCGTGACATCTATCTGTCAGAATCGCACCAGCGCACGAGCAACTGATACACAATCCAAGTCATCTTAAATGAGCTGCTCGTGTATACCCTTCATACGTACAGCCTGATCAAGATCGACTTCATCTCTTTCATACAGTGTTACGTGTCTCGATCCATCGCAACCCAGGGGGTGTCAGCAGAGCGTAGACTCGTCCAAAAGTATGTGGCTCGGGACTTGAGCATGGGATGGTCCCAGACGTATAGGTTGAAATCACCACTAATTGAGAAAGTCCGCCTTGACGTGATGGAAAGACGCTCTCGCTTAAGCTCCTTTAGTGCGCCAACGCTAAGAGAGAGCAAGCCCGAAAGTGCACTTCTTCAATTGAGAAGTAGCCCCACGACCAAACTACGACATCAGTCGAAAAAGTACCAACCTCCCTTCAACAATGGCAAACGCGCACCAGCTCTCTAGCGAGCGTCCTCACCTCGGCTCTCCTCCAAGCAATGACACCGATTGCCTTCGGCAACCGATCACAACGTTCACAGCACTGCTACGCGCAGCTCAATCGACTGATATCGACACCCCTGCCGAAGTGAACCGGATTGAAGCAACGATAACACCTCATTCTTCGGTGAATAAGCGCCGGCTTCGAAACCGCGTCTCTTGCCGCAAAACACGCCTCAAGCGTAAACTCCAGCAGCATGTGCTCGAGATTCTAGCCCGTGAACGTCATGCGCGACATGACTATCTGGTACATCTCGCCACTCAACTTCGTTCTACAAGCAATCACCACCAGCGAGACTGCGAACTCTTCCGTGAATTTGCCGCAAAAAGCCTGCACTACGCACTGGTTGACCCAGAATATGGCGGGTGGTTTGACGCCGGCATCGATCAAGAGCCACAAGCTTTCGGAGAGCAACTTGGATACGACAGCGAGGAAGTTGACCATTTACAAATGAGAAGATCTAAGTGCATTAAGCGCGGCCGTGACAATGACGTTTCGAGTGCACTTCGGAGGAGATCCCAAGCTTCACAAGCTTTGCTCTTCAAGCAATGGCAACCAATTGTCGATGATCTGCAAAATATCGACTTGCAGCTGCACCGAATGGACGAGAATGAGCTTATCCCTGGAGTCTTTGATCGGTACTGCTACTGGGAGCTCGTCGGTGTGAGCATCGTAAAAGTGAAACAGGCCGGTGAAATTGCTACGGTTGCAGTCTCCGGTGTCACCAGACTACAATTTCGCGGCCGTCATGTGGAGGAAGTCAGTATCAGCACTATTCGACGCGAAGATAATGTTCCTTTCGATTTTGATACGAGCAGCTTATACACGCCGAAGCCCGGTATACAGTCAGAAGCAGGTGCCGCTGCATGAAACTGCTTTCACCAAAGAGGAAACAAGTCACCGCGCCCAACGTCCCCTCCAAGATACCGTAACGTTCGAGGTTGTAGATATCATCGAGCAGAGAATGAGAACAATATATCGTATCGAGACCCTACAGCACGTGTTCTCATCACCCTTCGTGTACTTTCTCATAACCCGAGGCCCTCATTATCCTCTTACCTCCGTGGGTTGCTCGGGCAGCCTTCGTCTAGCAGGTGACGTCGCCAACCATGTTTGCCAGGAGCAGTATGCTCGTGGCAGAGTGGGCAGCGGTTTCCGCACAGTACACGAAGGGGACAGTCGTTAAGAGACACATGCCGCTCAAAGAATTTATTGGTAATGGCTTCGCCACAACGGGGACACTCGCGATGATTCTGCCGCATCCCGCACTCCGTAAGCAGATGGTCAGTCAGCAGTGATATCTCAATCACTTGGCCACACATCTTGCATGGCGTAAGCATTTTACACGATTTCCAAAAATGTTGATCCGTATCAGAATTCTCGTTCACGACACCACAGAAAGGGCACGTATACTTGCCCATCAATTCCCCGTCATCTTTATCGACTATGTCCTCCACTCCACGCTCAAATTGTATCTTGGACTCATACGACAGCTTGTCCCGTCGACCTGTGCTATAGCCAGCTGTTGAAGCGGATGCAAAACTCCTATCAGGGTTCAATGTCTTTGCAGTTTCGGCTGCGTCAAACGCTGCTTGATAGTCAGCTAGCTGCTTTGGCCGGAGTGATTTCAAGTACCCGTGTACCTCGGTGCCGACGACACGATACAGCGACACAGTGATGTTCTTTCCAGCTTCCCGAATCTCGCGGCTTTGATGTGCTAGGCAGTTGAAGCCTTCAAGAATCGCCATGATGCCAGATGCCGTAAAGACGGTACCCGGCACCAGATTGAATGCTGCGAGTAGCTTTTTCAAGACAAGTAGTCGACCCTGCAAAAGCTTCAGCCCTAGCGGCTTTTTCGAGCACTTCGATAGATGCAATGTCACGAAAGCCACGCCAACATTATCAGCAGCTGCTAAATGTTCCAATGCTACCATTGCTTTCTCGCGAAGCTTGGCATGAGGTTCACCCAGTTTGTTAACGATTTGAGTCATCGTGTTACCTAGCTGCACATAAATTAGATAAGTTAGTCTTTCTCACACGTGGCAACACAATCTATGAAACGTACTACGTACGATCCGGCACATATCATCCTTGCGAACACTCGCACCAAGCAACACCATGCGATCCACCAGACAAAAAGCGGAAAGCGCGACCTGTGCAATGCGGTCTCCAGCGCCACTTTGAGCTAAAGTAGAGCACACCTCCAGTACCTCGATCCGTTCGACAGTGTAGTTGCTCATCTCCATAGTAACTTTTCGAATCGCTGCATCCCGATGGTTCCACAAGTTGCTATAGAAACATCGTGTGAAGAAAGAACCAATCACAGAAACAAGTTTCTCGCTTTCTTTTGCAAGTTCTGCAGGAAGTTCGTCTGGATCGGGCAAACTAGCAGCACCTGAGATTCCTTCGAAATGAGGATTCAAAACTCGACGTTTGCCATCCTCCTGTTCAGCATCGTGACGACCACATGTAGATTCCTGCTCATTATACTCAGAAAAGCATCCTTGGGCAGAACGACGCAGAACACTGTGGCCCTCATCATAAAAACTTCCCTTCTTCACAACCTGCGATACTTCAAGGTACATATCTCGCGATGAAGAGTTTGAGAATGAGCGGTGCATTACTTGACACCGCGGCATCGCTTGACTCCTTGTGAGCAAGCCACTCGCTGTCGACAAAATAGGCTGCATCTCGTTACTGTTGACCATAGCCTCGAGCCTACCGATCTCTTGTTTAATCCTCTTGGCTTCATCGTAGTCTTCCATAGTCGCAGCCTCTCTCTTCTGCGCTTCAAGTCTCGCGAGCTCCAGTCCAAAGCTCTTGAGCTGCTCCTCTCGTTGTTTCAGAACCTTTGCTTGGTCGTAGTCTTCAATATCAACCGCTCGGTCTTTCGCCACTTGAATCTCGCGGATCCTGGCAGCCATTTCGGCGTCCACATTCGTTCGGTGGCGCCAGTCAATCGTCCCATCACGCATTGTATTCTCCTCGTTTACAAACGATCGAGCACCAGCTTCGTCGTCCGCCGAGCAGCTCGGCAGCAGACTCAGAGATTCGCCATATACATGAATGGCCATGATGCCCACTTGATTGTACCGATTGTGCTCGTTCACGTAACAGTCGTGGATTCGCAGCTTCAACAGCGCAGCCTCAGCCTGCACGTGCACCGTCTTGAGCTCTCTCGCTCTGTACTTGCTCCGAGTATTCGACTTAAGTCGGACGAATCCCAAGCGACGAAAGCAATTAACGTCATCGACGTCTTTGTCGTGGTTTGTATCGAACGAGAGACGTGAGGACACAAAGAGCTCCAGTTTACGCGCAATGTGCGTCTCGTGGGACACAATCTGGATTTGTGTGAGTCGACAGCGTCCTTCTTTCAGCTGCAGCACGATCTCCTGAGGGTACGAGCAGTTCCTACAGCAAAACACACAGTATAACGACAGACAGACACGTTAACGTCAGCCAAAAAGACGCGTTCGTGTCCTCATAAACGACACAAGGAGTCACAATGGGTACACTGTACCTTGCAGTCATGTAGCGCAGCGACGTAGGAACCTGTTCTGCACCGTCTGACGCCGCAACAGCCGCGTCTGCGCTCGTACAAGCCGCGACCGAGTAGCGCAGTTTCCCCATGCGCTACTAAGCGTGCGGAAAGTCACTCGCTTTACCAACATGTCAGTACGAACCGACCATCATTCTGAGGTATACTCAATCATCGTATACCATACAAACCCAATGAGAAAGCAACCTACTCCTCGCCTCATTGTCTATTATTGGAGCGTTCTGCCATGGCCACGTCAAAGGTGAGAGGAGGAGCGAGCGGCGACGAGTCGGACGGCGGCCGCTCGAGTGCTTCCGGCTCCGTGAGCTCTCGCTCGGGCTCTCACTCCAGCAGTGGCTCGGACTCTTCGCGGAGCGGCAGCGGCTCGGACTCAGGCAGTGGCTCAGGCTCCGGGAGCGACTCAGGTTCTGAGTCTGAGTCGGGCTCAGGTTCCCGCAGTGGCTCGGGGTCCAACTCGAGCTCGGGCTCGGACGGCTCCGCTTCGGACTCCTCCGTGTCGAAGAAGAGACTCAAGAAGCGACGCGCTGTGAAGCCCAAAGCCGCCGCGGCGGCGTCCTCCAAGCCTAAGAGCCGCAACAGCAGTCGAGGGACCAAGTCGCACGTGCAGAAACAGGTCAAGATTGAAGCTGATGCTGAAGCTGACGACGAGCGGGAGGCGGGCGGGAAGCGCCGTCGGGGCACGCTCCGGATCAAAGACGAGGAAATGGACGAGGAAAAGAAGGAGGACGACGACGTGGACGTCACGGGGCTGACGGAGGTGGAGAAGGAGAAGCGGCTGCTTGAGAAGTACGAGGCCAAGGAGCAGCGCAACAAGGAGCGCGAGCTGAAGAAGCGACTTGCCGCGTCGCAGGGCAAGGCTGAAGACGGTTTCTCCGAGGAAGGGGAAGAGGGAGAGGAGCACGAGTTGCCGTCGACGCGTCGTGGAGGACGCAGTCGAGAGAGCGATCGACGGAAAGAAGCGCTGCACAATTTGAAGGCCAATAAATCGAGTGACAAGAATCGCTCGATCTTGAGCAACCGATTTGGAGACGAGGGGAGTTCAGACGAGGAAGGCGGGAGCAGAAGTGGACGGGATTTAGCAGAAAAGAGGCGACGCCGTCGAGAGTTGCAACGTGGAGGCACGGGACGACGTCGGAGTCATGCAGATGATGACGAAGACTATAGTGATGACGATAGTGACGGACGCAGAAGGAAGAAGTCGAAGGCAGTGGATCCCACCGCGACGACGAAAACAGGTGAAGAAGACGACCTTGCAGCTTCGATTCGACCGGAAGAGAACGTACCGGTGAACTGGAATCAAGCGAACTTTTATTTGCTCAAGCGACGTGTGTTTTTCGAAAAGAACTTTTTCGAGCCGTTCTTCCCGCAACTGGTACGGGGGGTGTACGTCCGCGTGCCAATCGAGATGGTTGACGGTGAAATGGTGTACCGTTTTTGCGAAGTTGTGAATGTGTGCAAGTTGCCGCGTAGTTACAATTTTTGCGGGGAGTCGACGCATATGGGTATTATTTGCGCGTTTGGGAAGAGCAGGCGCGAGTGGAAATTGAGTGGTGTTTCAGGGCATTCGCTGCGAGAGCGGGAGTTCTTGCTGTGGCGAGCGGCGATTAACAAAGACCGACTGCATTTTCCGACGCACGGTGAAGTGAAGCGCGTGTACTCGAAGAAGGAGAAAATGATTACCCAGCATAACTACACAGAAGCACAAGTGGATGAGATGGTGCGGCGTAAACAAGCCGTGGGTCTATCGACAGTGTCGCTAGGTGTGCAGCGAGTGCGCCTGGAACGTGACCTGCGTGCTGCTCAAGATATGAAAAACTTTGAAAAGGCTGTTGTGCTGGAGGAACGGCTTCAGCGTTTGTTGGCCAAGAATGAGGAGCGCAAGAACCACAACTCTGACGACGTTCTTCGCATCAACGAGATCAACCGTCGCAATCGTGAGGCCAATATCCAGCAAGATCTACATGCCCAGGAGCTCAATGATGCCATGAAAAAGAAAATGACGAGTGCCGAGCGTCTGCAGTTCGTGCGCGCCAATCAAATGACCATGTTCATGTCCCGTGACAAGCTGGAGAAAAACTTGGCGGAAGGCAAACTCATTAAGCTTGCTGACGGTCGGGTAATGACTTCGAACAAGCTGCATACGGTTGAGGCGCTGCCTGATGATCTGCTAGACAAGGTGAAGGGTGTTGGTGAGAAGAAGCAGAATGGGGATGATTTAGAATTTGACATCGATCGTCTGCTAGCGAAACAGCGAGAGCGCAAGCAGAAAGATGCTGAGCGTCTGGCGGCCACGCAGAAGGAACATGCGAGCCAGGTCGAGTTCGTTGGCGTTGCTCCCACGAATATCCAGGAAAGAGCGAACGCCACCGTTCGTATCAAGGATGATGATGGGTCGTGGATGACGCTTCGTTCTCCTGCCGAGATTATAAAAGCGAAACAGAACAAGACCGCAGTCTCGGACAAGGTTAAGGCCTCGCGAAAAGGCATCACCGTGAAGGAGTACTTTGACCGGGTCAAGAAACGGCGCGTGGCTCATTGAGCGTATCTTCGGTAGCATGATATGTCGGCACGAGGAACCACGATGTGAGCCTAAATGAGGCCGTATATTTTACAATAAACATTAGAAAATCAGTGCGTGCTGTAGTGTAGTCTTGATCGTGTTGTATTCGATGGACGAAAATAGATCGACTTTGTCATATTGAAGTCTCGAGTAACGCTGCTGTGGCGTTTAAACACGGAGAACAACAGATCGATGTGGGAGTATCAAGCAAACCTGTTACATGAATATGTTTTGTCGCCACCCACTAAAACAAATGCAATGGGCCATTCATTATTGCTATATTGTTCAGGATACACAGAATGTGTCTTGTTAAGGGGTCATCGGAGA
>JH598483.1:0-142912 GCA_000173235.2 Hyaloperonospora arabidopsidis Emoy2 | reverse complement strand
AAACGCTGTCTGAACCTACCGATGATATATAAGTGCAATAGATCAAGGGAACCGTTAATCTCCCCTCAATTTTCTGGTAAAATCTCTCAGTTTGATATGGCTTATTATGAGTAACCACCCCCCAGCTTTTCGTTAACCACCCACCACCCCAATACATTACCGTAATTTACTCGATTTACGCCTTCTGATTGGTAGGATTGAAAATATCACCGGTCTCAGAAGTAATTTACAATCTCATTTACAAATGATAAAATACTAATTCTGAACATTCTATGCATGTCTTTAAGTCAGCGACGTGTGGTAACTTATTATTTAGCTACTTCATTTGACCGAGTAATGGCTCGGTCAAATGAGAATAATATACGAGCGATTCTGGAACAGGTTGGTCTTGTAGCAATTATCCAGCTAACCTGTATGTAAACGGACAAACATTGACACCACATCACGGCGTCATTAGCTGCTTTAATTTAACAAAACAAGACGATGCTGGATACAGCACAAAGTACTTGTTGCGTCTTCCTCGCTAGCTACTAACGCTGCCGCACCCCGGTTGTCATGGCTAGAATACCACTGACCACCCTCCAAGCTGTTGTTTCCTGAGCGGCGTGCTGCTGCCCTATCTTCATTGACTTGCGACTACGTTGAAAATTTAGGTTACCATAGTAGCACTATGAAGTCGTGCCGGCTTGAAGATTATTGTCGCCAACTTCATGCGCCACGCGCTAGCTCATAGTCTTGGTAAAGTGCAGCAATGTCAGCGCACTCTCGGGCAACTGCTTCAGTTTCTTCCCTGTATTGTTGATCGTTTCCGTGATTCTACGTGGCGCGGGGGCACGAACACGGTCCTTGGCCATGAAAACCATGTCAATCTTCTCCATGTGGACAGCGGCTTCGTCCTCTTATGGTTTATCTACTTTGTGAACCATCTCGTAAAACAGACCACCCTGCTGTATCAAATCATCGTAACGGCCCTCTTCTGCAACACGTCCTGCACTAAGTACCATATTTTAGTCTGTATTTAGAGAAGTGGACAAGCGATGTGTAACCGAGATGATCGTCATGTACATCTTGCCCAAATGGCGATGCAGAGTAGACACGATCGATGCATCAGTCTCAGAACCCAAAGCGCTTGTGGCTTCATCGAGCAGCAATAGGCTCGGCTGACGGCAAAGCGAACGAAACAAGCAGATACATTGCGCCTGCCGCCACTCAAGCTGCACGATGCATGCTACCCACCACCTTCTCAAATCCGTATTTGAGGTTTCGAATGAAGTGACACTCCGTGAGGCGGGCAGCTTCTTCACATTCAGCGGTGGAAGCACTAGTGTTTCCTTAGCGAATGTCTGTAGATAAGGATGCAATTATTGTGTTGGGATTGGCTTTCACTATTTAGCAATATGACCTACTATTATGACCAATCAAAAATATGGAAGTATATTGATTAATGTAATATGTAAGGGATGGTGGGTGGTTAACGAAAACCTGGGGGTGGTTAACGTTTCCCTATTTTAAACGTCAATTTTGTCGTAATCATATACAATTGAAACTATTTTGCGCAAAAATGTCGTTTGGTGGACGTCATTGTCGGCTCCAGCTAGGGCTCCGACCCAGGGTCATTGGTCCGGGTCAGACCTCGACCCAGTACCCGGACCAGCTTGTCCAGGGCGACCCAATGGGTAACCTGGTCCAAAACGCTTGTGTGTACCACATAATCCAGAATTGTAAAATTTCCCCTCAATGTACAAGTGTGAAACGTGTTTCGGATCAAGAGGGCAAGTCAAGCGTTCATGTGGCAAAATCCTTAAAGGAAATCGTCAAATGGGCCAATATGTACGTCTTTATATGCACTAAAATCGAGAAGCATTGTATCTGTGGTTGACGTCCATACGTTTGTATCTGTAACAGGCATATTTCTTCTGCCATGACCCTGCTAATGCACTATTTTCAGTTTAGATCTTGCCTATTCCACGGATCATCGGGTACATATCGTTGTACGTTCACATTGTATAGACGCATGTACATCTTCATTTTGATTACAAGCTTGTACAGGTGATCGACCGTGTATAACTGACATTTTCAGGCGATTACAAAGAGTCGTTGCAGGATTGCAAAGCTCGAGAAGATCACGCAGTTGCTTATATTCCACAAACTGATAAGGCAACGAATGCTCTAGAATACGTTTGATAAATGCCTTCATATTAAACTCAATTACATTAACTTATGCTATGCACACACCTTCAGATATTCTGATTTTAAGTATGCACACACATTGCACCTTGTTCAGGTAGCTTACCATGTATCTGATGCTTGCTCATCAAATTCTTGGCCAAATTATTGGTACCATTCATAGCTGTACATATATGTGATCCGAAAATTGCTGATCCGCCACAAAGCTTTGGGACCTGACAAACAGCTTTAACCTTTTCTCTGAGCCTTACAGAGTACGTATAAACCCAGCTTGTCTTGTTGCCGCCATTGGTACTGGCAGCACCTTCTGTTTGACGGGTGATATTATCGGCGGAGGCGACCGACGATGCAGTTTCTGGTTGCATCGGTTTTATATCCATTTTCATGGAATGATTTATATAAATTGGCTAATATATATATAATATAAAATGCTGACCAGTAATCGTGAGAGACCGACACAAGCTTCACCAATCAGTAAAACGGGTGCTAGATTTGGAACACAGAGCTCAATACAGCACCTCAAAGTAGCTAGAAAAATATGTTATCTGGTTGGATGCATTGGTAAAAACGTGGGGAAAAATAAAAGAGACCAATGGGTCATTGGTCCGGGTCAGACCTCGACCCGGGACCCGGACCAGCCGGGTCAAACACCGGGTCGACCAAATAAAAAAAACTGGTCCAGGTCGGAGCCCTAGTTTCAGCCATCGTTTGCGATGTCCTTAAATCAAAAGATGTGAGTGAGTAAGTGATTGAGTGTAAAGCCATCATATCGAACCAAAGAAAGCAACGGTCACCATCACTGATGCAATAAACTCGTTGGAATGTGCAGAGAAGATGCGGCCGTTGTACGAGGGTGGGTCACAGTACACAACGATGTGGAAGTTTAATCGAACCAACACCTACAGAACCATTTATATATCTTAATAAATTTGACTGCATTCCTCAGTACGAGTCTATTAGCTTTGTAGGCACTATCACTCGTGCAAAAAAAATTACTGAAATAGACCATTACTCACACGATCATGAAGTTTCCTCGTCTTCATTGGCAACACAGCAACTGGATTGTCGTAAATCAGTATATCACTTGTTGCAATGCCTTAATATCTTCGTGATAAAAAAGGCTTCTGTTTTAGCTACGCATGCGCGCTTGTCGAAAGCCATCTGTGCACGGTTATCTTTAAGTCCTCTTGCATGCTCTTATGCCGATCTACATTGCACATTAACAGATCCGGAACCGCACAGGAAAATAGGAATCTATACGGTAACGAACAGGACAAATAATTATAACAAGCGTCGCGGGCACGCGATACGACGATTTGAACACGCTCCAAAATGAATAATAAAGAAAGAAGCAGTATTACCACTCGTTGGCGCAGAAACGTTTGCATGTAAGTGTGATGGGGATCGCTTGGTGTTATAGAGGCGTCAACCCTCAGAGTATGATAAGCAATTGAGAGCATCTGCAGACAAAAAGCTTCGAGTCCAGAAACGTTTCAGGCCAAGCTTGACAGAATCTTGCGCTGAAGAACACATAAGAACGATTGCGAACTGAACATAATTAGGTCAAATAGATGTTTAAACGCCGGATATAGTAAGTGCGAGCCTGAAGGGTGAAGCTATTAGTGATTGTGCGCAAGGCTGAATGCCAAACTTCTTAATCGTACTTATCTGTGTGTCTGTCTGTCTGTAAATAACGCGTTTAGGTGTACCCTTCACGTTCTAAGTGCGGTCTAGCCTGTTCCCCCCGTATGTGTAGGTATATCCGAAGTCACTCTTTGGCTTAAAATCGATTAAAGGTGAATATGATCATATAAGCAAATGCTGGACGCTTATAAGCAAAGGCCGATGGCGTTGCCCTAGCATACTGTACTGGGCAACTACAGACATTTACAACAACACACTCATTCTTTTAGTGACTGCTGTTGTATAGTGTTATGTAACCTGATTCAGTTCTCCGAACTGAATAACTTATATCAAGGGGCGAGGTCCAGAGCTTGCTCCCCTATCTTATGATAGTCTTAAGGCATGTTTATAAATTATCCATCAATTACATATAAGGGGTGGGGATGTGTAACAAAAAGCTTAAGTGTGGTCAACATTTCCTTAAACACTTATGTCAAGTGCTTGCTTTTGGATAGCCAATCACTGATGGATACTGAGTGCTGTCGGTATGAGGGGTGTGAGGATGGTAAAAAGTGGGTGTGGGAATAGTCAATCCGTTAATATTTAAAGTTCAGTTAAATGGTTAAACGCTTGTTCAAATGTTTATCAGGCGTTTGAATTCCTAAGAGAAAGAGAGACATAATGGGATTGTACCCGGCCGGTAACGACGGCGTCCAGACCCATTTCGACGGTGTCGCGACCCGTGTACTTCCGCATTCAATTTCTAATATTCGAAACCTCTAACAGAAGAGTGATGTTAGCTTAAACAAATTAGTACACAATACGGGTGAAACGAAAGTATTAAGATGAAATTATTATAATGCTCCCTACGTTGATCTACTTGAGTTTTTTTCGCCTCAAGATATGCCACACGTTCGTTTGGCTGTAATGCTTTAAGAAGCCATGGATATCCCCCGTTCTCCTCACCTTTTCTTTTCGAAAAGCAGCCTTATATCCCCCACCTTTTCAGGGCAGAGATGAGGCCGCCGATACCGTCATTGTCGCGTTGCATCTTCTGTATGAGGCCTTGAAAATAAGTCCCCCGGGTCAAAGTTAGCAGAAAGAAGTTCCTTACGCGACCAACCGTCGTCAATCGCTCTGAGAACCATATCCACCTCATCATCGCCATTCATACTCGTCGTTTTCGGGACGAACCAGTCTACCGCCTTCGAAAATAGCGATAGTGAGTTCCTATCGATGCCCTTTTCTTCACGGATAGCTTTTTCCGATGTGCCAGTCACAACCGCCACCTCTTCGCCGGCGGAATGCACTGGAGTTTAAGTTCGTGCCTGGGTCGTCACACGAGTAGAAGTTTCTGCGACTGGTGCTGAAAGAGCGTCACAGCCAGCGGACATCGATGGAGACGTTGGAGGATGCGTTGGTGGTGGAAGACATGGCTCTTGGGCTCATAACCTGTTACAAGGTGAGGGCGAAGCGAAGCGAAGGGAGCGGAGAGACCGAAAGGGGAGACGAAGAGACCGGAGGGAGCAGAGCGGAAGACAATTGCTCACAAGTTGGAAGATTCGAAGGTTACCTCTTCCTCGCATGAGCGAGGAAGAGGTAACCTTTCGCCATGCTGACAGAGAGTCGTTTCGATAAGTGGTAAGGAGAAGTATTGAGCACCTTGGTAGGAAGTTCGATGCAGATGAAATTTGAGGAATGAATCAAAGTGGTCTCACAGTAAAATCTGCTGAATGACTCGATATGCAATCACCTCGAACAAGGTTTTGCAGTCGGATTGTTGTCCGATCAACCTGACTCTGTTAACCAACTCCTGGATTCCCCCGTTCTCTGTTTACAGCTGTAGAGTCTCCTGTCTGCAGCACCCGATGTCAATCTGATCGTACATGTCTTCTTTTTTCGTAGCCAAGACGTTTCCATATGTAAGGATTCAAGTTATCGTTTTTTCGATAATAGTATAGGTTGGCAGAATGATAGGTATACTATGGTTAGAATATTTGTTTAGGAAGGCTCAATATCGTATTGTTTCTTGCGTTTATGTACAATCCGTGGGTACAGTAAAAACAGTGGTAGGCGTGGGTTCAGTAAAACAGTGATAGCACGTTTCTGACGAAAATTGTGTTGATTTCAATTGTTTGTTGAAGAAGTAATATTAATATCTAAGTTTTTCACGTGATTTGTGCGTGGTGTTGTCAAACGCCGCCTTGTGAAACGACTGACGACTTCCACATGGTGGCTTAAAAATCAGGAACCGTTGTCCCTATGTTAGTAACAAGCGACGACAGTACTTCTCGTCTTGTATACATATCTTTGCATGCTTAGTCGTAATTTGTTCAGCAGGCGAACGATAAATTTGTCTAATATCTAACCTTACCTTTGGCATAAGCAGCTCAAGTTTTTTACCGGCGTATTGCATAACAATAGACAATGGATGCTTAGAATTACATTCGGGAAAATGTGCTATATTAAAGGAGCTGCCAATGAGCCTTCACTTTTCGGTAATGAGCCTTCACCCCATTTGTAAATCAAGTAATTAAAAAATTAGAAACCCCCTAAATTGTCAAGCTAATTTGATTTACTTTTATGCTTCCAACTTCTAAATTTTCACAGTTGAAACAAAACTACACAGTCAAAAGGTCCACCAATCATAATGCATCCGCGCGATCGCGATGCTTCTGGTGAGGCAGTACGTCTCGCCTGGAAATAATGTTAGTGGCACGCTCTTACGTAAAATCTGAACTAAAATTACTATCTCCGAGATATTTACACCATTTTAATTAGGGAGCCGCTAATGAGCCTCCACTTTTCGCTAATGAGCCTTCACTCCATACATTAGTAAAGTAATCGAATTAGAGACCTCCTAAATTATCAACGTTTTTTTATACTTTATGATTCTAATTTCTAGATTTTCATAGTCGAGACTGAGCCAGTCATATCCGCAGCTCCGCATAGAGTCGACCCTTCGACAGGTGAGAGCACTTGAAATCTATGCTCGCATCGGCTTATTTGAGATAAATACCATCCGCTCTACACCACGTCTCTCTCACTCTCAAGAAGACCGCCTCAAAAAGCTCTGACGACGGCACTTCGTTTATGGTACAAACATATTCAGACCATCTTCCATATTAACGTGTAAATAGAAGATCGTGAAAACAAACACACATGTTTTAAGCTACTCACGCTCTAGTTGTGCTTGAGTGATATAATATAACCATCTTAATGAATCGCTTATTGTTTGGACAGCGTTGCATGAGCATTGCAGATTCACTGCTTTAACCTCACTTTCCTCGCTGTTGTTCGTCCTTTATTGCCGTTTAATTGTTGTATGATAGCCTTACGGCAGTATCAGCTCTTCAAGCGCGTGACAATCTTCGTCAACATAAAAAAATAGTTCTTTTGTGATCTGGTTAATGCCTTCTATGTTTCTTTTAAGGAGGGAGGTCAGAAGTACGATAGAGTAGGTGATATGAGATGGAATGGACATTACTTTTAAAAAGTACAACAGAACAATTTGACAATTTAGGCGGTTTCGAATCCAATTAATTGTTTAATGTATGGGGTGAAGGCTCATCACCAACATCTGAAGGCTCATTGCCTCATAAAATTAATAATAATCCTGTTGGACTTGTAAAAACTAATATTAGCGGCTCCCCAATTTAATAGAAAAATAAAAAGCCCGATTTTATCACGAAAATAAAAAATGCAGTGGGTACATGAGAGTGCGTTTTTTTGTCATTCGTGCAATTGCACCACACACAATTTTTTTCCTAGCCTGTTATTAATAACATCGCGTATCTTCGGGGATCAGTTCAGGAGAAACCTCCTGAGATGACGGAATATGCAACGACATTATTACACAATTTTAAAATAATGCCACCTGGTAGATAATATCAATGAACTCTTTATCACTTTCTGTATATTCTTCGTAGCGTCCACATCAACCCGATCGGGCAATTCACTTTATTTCTAACATGCTTTTTAGTATCGACTAGCATTAAACGAGAAAAACAGCGGAATACAGCATTCTGGAGTAAGATTTTACCAACATGGACTCCCAGACGTCGAATTCCGAGCGCACGGCTTGATACGTGCACGAAGAGAAGCTCGAGAAGAAAATCGATGGACAGACGGACACTAAAATGCCGTGTTGATGGTTTATCGATTGATCAATCCTTCTACTTCTTCAGTACGTTGTGAAGTAATATCTAAGATGAACCGAGCCAACAAAATGAGTCGCATTTTACACACTCTCAAGGACACACTTTTTTTGACGTCACTTTATTTGTTTTGACTAGTATATAGCGCGTGGAAACCAAATCGAACAGTTTAAAGGGACGTGTTAAGAAGACGAGTGCAAGCTCACGTGGAAGAACACGTACCTGTGCTTTCGATCAAGCGTGATGGACGAATAAAATCGGCAGCATTTTCTCCAGGAAATACTACTAGATGCGTCCAAGAGACACACGTTACGGACGTGGGGGAGTCAAAAGAGACCCATGGCTGGTAGATGGACCGGCTGGAACTAACGAGTCAGAGTACAGAGCAGCAGCTACATGCTATAATTCCTTACACTTGTTCAATTACTCACTAGCTGGATTGGCAACTTACACTTAGGTCCTCGACTTACTCCTCGATTGCGCAGCTTTCCAGTGGAATGTTAGTGCTGATTTTTGTTGCGAACGAGTGAAAACCCACAGGTATGGGCCAATTTTTGTAGACCTCATGCTCGGCTTCTTTACCCATCGTAGTTGAGGGGGAGGAAAAACTGGTGCCCAGGCGAGACTAGCATTTTCGGAATAGACATCCAGCAGAAGAAACATAAGCGTAACGACAAGTCTAGTCAATTCAAGAAAAAATTAAAATTATTGTTATAGTCATGCATATAAGAGGATCACGTAAGCTGAAAGCGACATAGCTCTTTCGGAACTAGCGGGGGTGGCGGAAGAAGTAAAAGAAGGCACAAAGATGACGGTATGTATCGTAAAAGTAGTACGTGGTGACTAGGGCCAATGACGACTCAAAGAGATAGTTTTTTAATAGAGCAGATTTTGAGCATTTTGAACAATGTTCAGTGGGGTGGGGGAATAGACGGGGGTTGTAAAAGCTTCTAGACTTCGTAGTGTATTGGAAAATTGCCAGAATAAAATAGGGGAAAGCTTTGGAGCTCGCCCTTTGATATGAGTAATTTAGTTTAAAGAACTGAACCAAGATTCAGCTTAATAAATCTTTGTTTAGTTTTGTAGGTGTATAAGTTTTATAGGCCATACACAATTACAGGAACCTATGTCTCGAAGATGAAATTGTGCTATGTTGTTTTAATTGATGAAAACAAGCAAAAAGTAAAAAACTTGAAACAAGCAAAAGTTTAGTTTAATTGCAAGTATAAAAATTAGACACGTTAATAAAAAGTTATACTGGAAGAGATGATATTTACATACATTCAACGAATGCATGGGTCTATGTTTGGACTCCGTATAGCTTGGGGAGGAAACTTAGCTAGAGTATAAACTCTTACTAGGGATTGTACCCCGGCCCGTAAATCGAGCTCGTGTCATACCAAGAGTCCAAACTACCAACTCATTACCCGGGAATGGGCGGCTTCATTGGTTTTAGGTTCCTGGGCAATAAAACCCGGTTTCACGTTGCTGGGTTGTGGCAGATTTGGGGAGACCAACGGTAGCAAAATAAGGCTCATTGTGGATTTTATGTTTACAGTACTTACTCAAAATGTATACCTGTACGTACAACTTATCAGTTTGATACTTTTTTGGGTCCGCGATTTTATAATTACGTACTTTATGTACTTAGGAGACCTAATCTCAATAAATTGCCTCATATGGAGTATTCCTGGCCAACACGGTCAACCGTAACTCTTCCACTTTTCGTGGTGGAAAACTTTAGATTCTTTGATCTTGTAAAGTCGGTCGTATGAGCATGATATGACAGCCAAATGTCAAACTCTTGATAGAGCGACAAATGCGAATTCAAGAGTTCTCTTTCTCTTTCCCAAATTAGCAACAATAATATTTAATGTCTACCCTTGGCTCTTACGTATGGTCCTCGACATATGACAATCGAAGCGGGTGTTGCGTCCAATTGTGTTATAATCATCAGAAATGAAGTTAGATGCTGACATTGGAATCCATTTCATCTGTCTTTTATTATCCTCGAAAAATGATGGACCAATGTAGTTGTACCACTTAACAACGATAAATATAGGCATATCAGTAATGACTTTACCGTTCTCCACACGATTAATCGGACCACGCCCCCGCATCCGTTTGTGATCCCGATGCCCTGCCAAATATTGGATGTCAAATTCACCTCTGCCCCATCCGCAAAATATAATGACTTCCCCAAGCCCGTAAAAATCAGATTCATTGAATTTGCTCGGGACGAACTGTTAATACCCATAATGCTCTTGAAATGGTTACCAATTTTGATCAACGTTTCTGCATTTTATCAATCGACTTCAGCAATTTCAGCAAAAAGTCTCACAGCATCCATGAAATCTTTCTTGAATCAAACACTGATGTTTGCCAGTGATCTATTTATTAGGATCGCTCGCTGGGACTTAGATACAACACCGTAATAAATATACTTAAGTAGACACGGAAATTGAGCTTGAAGAGGGTCACTAAGATCCTCTTGCTGCCGGACAACCTAGTCCTTTATATAAAAACCTTCTTGAAATTCGCATACGCAATTTCCCCGTGCAAACAAAAAGGTTTGTCGGAATGTCCATACAGAGGTGTTCCACCAACAGGAGTAGTTGTCTTGTATCTCCAACTAGTATGATGTTAACACTACCAGAAGACACGCTTCGTCCTCCCTTATCTTGACGCAACCGGCTCTCGATTCATCCCTGCAGCTCAAGACTCACCTTAGAGTACTCGTTAATAATCACTACGAGCACTTTGTTGAACCTGTCGTGGATTTTCTACAGCAATTCTCCTTTTAGCTCCACAAAAGATCGAGACTCCGCCTCAACCAATATCGAAAATAATGAATGTAAGGTAAGCCCACGAATTAAAAAAGACGCTTTCACCGTGAGCAATCTACATATTACATCTTCACGACCAAGTCCAGTTGAAATTCCACATATAGTGTGTTACTACTAGTCCCCGCCGTTCCGTTAACAATCAAAAGGAGTTGATTTTTATTATGCACAGCTTCAATAGCCACATCAAAGCATTTCAGCGGCTTTTGATTCAAATCGCGACGAGTAACAGCTAGGAGTTCGGTAGGCCAAAAATCTGAAGGGCATTGTTTGGTCATAAAAGTCAGCCAATTCTAAAACATTTGCATAAGATGCCTCAGTATAACTTAACTAAATGTATTCGTGCCACTCATATTTTGGGTCAACAAGTGGCTGAGATAGGATCTTTTGACCAACACGTGGAAAATTTTGACCTGCTACCATCCATTGATCAGTTTCTCCAAGATCATGTTCGCACTCCACATTTTCTATATGCTCATAATCAACCCTATCCCTTGCTTCAATCATCAGTTTCCGAAGCTCAAAATACTCGTGAAAATATCTGAACAGATTAGCATAGGCTGTTTCCAGAAAATTGTTCCATCTCTCTTCGGCATTATCTTCGTTATCCATCTCTATATGGTCTTTAAAATATCCAGACGAAAATTTTATCAAGAAATATTTACAAAAAAAGATTGTGCATAGGTGATCGGCTGCTTTCTCTGTAACTTGAAAAGGTAACAACGATCGTACTCTCCGGTTTAAAACGTTCGATCAATTTAGTACCCATGATCGCAAAGTTTCGGCAGGATTCATTTAATTTAGGCTGTTGAGCCAAGTTTAAATTGGAATATTCTGGCTGAAAATTGACACATTTCCTTTACTTCTCTTAATAAGTATAAATGTCCTGCAGTCAATTCGCGATTTCTGTACATTCTTGCCTCCACCACCCCGCTTTGGAAACTTATCCCTTAAAACGACCACAATGAGTGACTCTTGTTGGTCTTCCTCGAACCCTCTTCCAGAAGAAACCTGTAATAATCTAGACCTCGCAAAGGAAGATGGTTACGCCTATAGAATTGAGAATGGCTTTACGAGGCTATACAGAGGTGATTTACACGGGGTTATCCTCCATGTATAAGGAACGTGTGGATGCGATGTGTGCAGGAATGAAACCATTGCATCCAGTCTTCTGAAACCAGCGCTCAGACAAAGTTCAACAACAGAGTGGGCTGCCATTACTTGTTTGTCCTCCTATAAAACGAAACTCACTTCCCATTCGGGCCTTCAGGCAACAACGGCCAAGCGACGAATATATCCTATGAGACGAATTACCGACCCTTTTACCCTGGGAGGGAGGTATTCTCGCCGCTGCGCGCGCTACGGGGGGTAGCGCAGCATGTAAACGGAAATGGAGTAACAACCAGGACATCCCGAGGTGTAAGGCGCATTAGAACGACCACCCCACCCCACATACAAGTTTCTGCTGTTCTATATCCGCCCTAAAGTCGCCAACCCGTTCGCCGAGCACGAATTACGGTCTCACGAATAGGCCTCGCTAAGGACGTCATGCCGTCCGGTGAACCCAGATCCAGTGGAACTTGCTAAAGACAGGTCAAGATGGCCTCTCGGGACTGTTCGAAGTGGTAACTGACCTCCCTTGTAGGCGTCTTCTATACCCTACATGAACCTCTAGCTTGGTTCCCGGTTACACGTGCTCTTCTTAGAGCCGACCCCCGTGACGCTCGATGTATCGAGCCAGCAGAAGGAGTCAGTGCGGAGATAACCAATATAGTTATCGTAAATGACCAATAATCACCAGATATCAAAAACTTGTAATAAGTACTACAAATAGATAGTCTGAACTTATCTCTTTTTTATATTAAAAAACGAAAATTGGATTATGGTGCGTGGCATCAGGCGTACTACTGTGTCATACTATCGCCAACTAGCTTAGTTACACTCAACATGTGCGGGTGGACTCCATGCGATCGGCAGCAGCCAGTCTTTCGGCGACTACGTCTTCCAATCTTATTAAGCCACCCAGGCTTTTGGATCTCTCATTTACTGAGGTATTGCTGTTCATATTTGACGCTGCATTTGTTGCTGTGCAGGAGATATTTCTGGCATAATGCTAATGTTCTTGTTGCGGCTTCGACTCTTCACACTCCTACTGGTATACTTCGCCGGCTACTAAGTCAAATCTTTATTTTAGATCAGTTTCTGTATCGTTTCTAATAAGTCAGTAATTTCTTTCTCAGCAGAATACTCTTACTATTCCATGTTTGGTGTGGGCGTCCTCACGCTTGTAGGCTAACCTTTTAAATTGCGGCTATCCACTTGTTTTTTAGGCGAGTCGCTTGTTTTTGTATCCCTTAAAACATAGTGATACTAAGGTGCGACCGTGGACCGCCCTAGCGGTCATCGGGACATATGAGGAAGCAGCTGTCGGATCAGATACCGGTGATGAAAGTACGTATACTGACCGAAACTGCGAATTTGAAAACCATACAAGGTTAGTCATATAAAAATGCTGTGCGGTCGGTACAGATTCAGAAAATAAGGTTTTTCCGACTCAGAGATTGCCATGCCCTTATGAGGCATCTGCTGTCGCAGTCAGCTTCAACTAAACCAAGCCTATTATAAGAGCACGCAAACATGAGTGCGTATCCTGGGAAGAGTTGCAGGGTTCACAGCGCTTAGTTAGCGTGTTGTGGTATGAAGAAAGTGTAAGCAAGGCCACCGCCTACAGCTGTTGCTGCCGTCTTGCTGTTGTGCTGGATAAAGAAGGCTGCCTATGTGCTGCACTTCTGGCTCTAAGGTAGTGTCAGAAGGCCACTAGGTGTCGAAAGATCTACTTTTAAGGCACCTCTGTCACACGTCCAGGACCATGTTACACGGATCTAGAGGCCGATTAATTATTTTTCCATATAACAAAACAAAAACAGATTGCAAAGTACCAGCACTATCAGCAACATGACAAAATGAAAAATAAGGATAATGATGGTGGTGAATGGCAAATAATTAAGGCGTGTCCTCTGACTCTGGGTGCAATTAATGTAAAACTGGATCACCATGTATTTTATCTTGGGACACGATCGGTTACAACTACGCTATATCGTTTAATTTGCCAAGCACGATATTGCCTGACACCCTATTGTTAAGCATATTTCAATGACAGTTGTTGCCGACAATACCGAAGTCAAAGACTGGCAAAATTGATCTGTTCCTAGCTTATCTCAGTGTTCATCCGCTGATAGACATGTAGATCTGCCACCACTCAGTAGCGCGAATAAATCACCTAAAGCCAATCCTGCAATAGCTAGCAACCTAATTTTAGCGGTCTCTGCATCGCCATGGTATACGTTCGATTGCCAAGATTACAAGTCTCTGCCAATAGAATTTGCTTTAACTCTGATGCCTGTCACCAATTATGGATGCAGTAGTACTTGCTTGTACTATTGGAAGGCCACCAAAACCCCTGCTTGTGTGTGTTCACAAAAACCGTCTATAAACCCTTCACAAAAAATATTTGTGAAATCCAAGTATGAGGTTATCAGCCACCAAAATCTAAGTGACGACTTATATACTACTATACTACTGCTAATTGCCCGCTATTATTGATACTACTATTATTATTCAATTTCCCTTAATATTAAGCCTTTAACGCTGCTCCTATGCTATAGAGGAGTCAAAACAGCACGCAGAGGCTGAGCGGCATCAAAGCGTCCATAAAATTTGATTCAAGTTTATTCTGTTGTCAATGTAAAATATGCGCAATGCTTCGTTTCTTGCAAAGATCGCTACGTAGATGTAGCCTGTCGTGCAAGACCCTTTAACAGTTGCTTTGAATGGTCAAGTGAGGCGGCAGCTGCATTCATCCACCAGAAAGGTCTATAAGAAGCTGCAAATGCCGGCAAACACAGTCGGCTCGTTCAAAATTTCGCTATGTTCCTATCTTTTGTCGCTGCACAGCTTTATGCGCTCACTTTCACGACGCGCTGCCTATACCTATGATCTTCATCGCGGCAAGCAGCAATATCACGGCGGTCAACGTTTTGACGCGGGTGTTAAGTGCTGGGTGTATCGCCCCTGCAGCATCTACATCGTAATGAGTTGTCCTTATTTCTATTTCTCAAGGAGGGATGTCTTAAAGGCATGGTAAGGTCCTCCTAATCTTGATCGGTGTCAAGTCGACTTCTTGTAGCGCATAATACCTATATTAGGTACTTTAGCATTCATGACGCCAGCGACCTTCTATATTTGCACTTGAATCCCGTGTGCTAGTTCTGCGGCAGCGTCAGACGAAGTCCTTATTCCTTTTGAGCTTTGTCGTCAGTGCGTCGCGTTGCCGATGGATTTGCGGTCGTTGTCCGCTATCATATCAAGGGAAGAACGATTTCACTAAATTTGACTTTTGGAAAGTAATTTCTACAGTGTTGACGACAAACCTGTCATCGCGCAAGGCGCCACGTTATTAACATCGTGTGTAGCATAAGAAGAGCACAATATTGGTATCCGTACTTTCTTCTTCGACCGTCGTCGAGTATTCTGAAGCACCACATCATCTCACAAGAGCCCTAGCTTCAATACATAAGTTGCTCCCGATGTTCCACCTGTTGTAGGATTGTTATATTAAGGTGTGTATGAACCGATTGTAAAAGGATGAAGTGTGAAAGCTCTGTGAGCACGAACAAAATCTGTGGAGACGATTTTGTCACTACACCAATTTGTGAGGTTTCGCATACATTATTTGTAAACGGTTCACAGACAATGTTTGTGAACTCTCATAAAAAGGGGCTTTGGTGGCCTTCCATCATATTAAGCATTTCGAACGAAGCACTTCAGCGTAAAAAGAAGTTGTTGACGAAAAAATTCAGTTAGAGAACTGAGTAGCTTAGACAGACACGATGCTTTAAAGAAGGTAATTTGGAGAGTGATTGATATGCAGTAACATTAAAAATCGAACTACCGACTCTTGCTGCTCTGCATCATTATCCTGCTTGTTTCATCATGTATTATGACCCCAGTTGATGCCTGACTGTGTGTTTCAAGGTACATACCATCTATGCACTTCATTTTACAGCGCAAGTATCAGCTTGTACCACTATTTTCAGCTCCGTTAGTCGTACATCCTTAAGCTTCCAGCAGGATTGCCAGCCTCATCGTCATTAAGGGTTAAGTTAAGTGTCGTACCACATCATAATCCCCATATCATAGACTTCTGCAGTCCTAGTATAAGATCTCGACAACGCAGCAGACATTCATCGTTTGTGTAGGATCAGCGGCCATCTAAAACATGTTTAACATCTAGAGCCGTAATTAGTGAAACTTCATGAGCAGGCATTCGTCACGAAAATCGCTCAACAGCCTGTCGGCCAGCCCGCTGCCCCGTCACTGGTTATTTATACGACATCGCTTACAGTTTTGAGCGCCTTTCCACTACGCAGCTGTGTCTATTTATACATATTGCATTAAGCCGATTGTTATAGTCTAATAATAACTTAGAATAATAATTATCGTACGGACGTTTAGTTAATTAAGCGTTTTCGTATTGGCCACCAACCTGACTAAAATGGGCTGGCGAAGCTTCAAAAGTGTCGACGTTGGGAGGATTAAACGCGAGCTGTGCTAGCTGCAACACGCTTTTGCGCTGCCCTGGTGCAACTCCAACCCTACGAGGCACTAAAGGGTCCGAATTTGGTTTTAATCCTAAAGCTAGCTATTAATAATGTATATATATTGTAATATATGAGTGTTTCTCTTTAAAACAGTATTCTGACAACGGGTATTTCGGTACGGAGTCAACGGTGACACCACAACAAGCGGCAGCACCGATTTCAGACCTACAAGCACTAGTTAGCATCCCTTTAGCCACGATTATTGTGAATTCGACTGATGAAGAGAATGTTTTGGACGAAGATGACAGAATCAATATGGAATTTAAGGTTTGTGATTCGATTGATGTAGAAGAATCTTTAAAGAGTTTGCGAATGAGCTAAACAATGACACTTCGGAGGGACTTGATGACGATTTGAATGATGAGGATCAAAAACCAGAGAATGCAGACACCAATGTAATGGCTTCAGCAGAGGTTTCAACAAAAATCGACGTATTGGCACCTGACATCGTGCAGCACTCATCCTCTCACCAATTTAGGTATACAACGATAAACCTCGCCTATTCATCTCTCGCTACGAAGTGCACCGGCTCGTTTCCTCTGTCAAGCTCGAAAGGAGAGCACATGAAAGCAAGTCAGAGGATGCCTTCAATGACAAAACGCACCAATAATACATGAAGTGCTATGACTTCTTCTGCGCATGCGCTGGCACCCTCAACGTGGAAGATTTGAAACCTCGACAGAAGAATTCATGTAGCTGGTTAAAAAATGTTTTTGGATGGTGCAAGTTGATAAAGTAAATGGATTCTGTCGTTTAATGGCTTCAAGAATCCACAAATACGCAGCAACGTCAGACATTCGGAGTTACACACTAGCAATAAGGAGTACAGAAGAGTAAGATATATCCATTGAGAATCTCCTGCGTGCAAGAACTCAAAAGGTACATGTAAGCTGATAGCAAAAAATATCCAGAACGGTTGTCAGAATTATCGTCGAAAACTAAAAGCAGGTTTACCAGAGATGGAAGCACTTATGCGGGATGTGGTCAACGCCGATGCCATTTTTCGGATAAAACAAAATGAGAATGGAAACACGACCCACCTTCTCATTGTTTCCAATATTGTCCCAAAACTGCTGCAACAAGAACATCGTACTTGGGTTGTTTAAATTGATGAAACTTATCGCATGAATCGTCATGGGGTAGGAATACTACACGTTGTTTGCTCCACTAACACCAATGTGTATATACCCTTAGCTCTTGCTTCATGAAAAAGCGCTACTGAGGAAGATCTACAATATATATTGGAAATATTTGTGGAAAATACTATCATTTTTAACCCCTCAGTCATTGTCACCAATGCAGAGAAGGCGCTCATGAAAGCCTGCGCATAAGTCTTTCCTCCTGCTCACCACCTCTTGTGTTACTGGCACATACAATCCAACATCAAGGCTCATCATATGAGAGATTTTCCACAGCTGAGGCTGCAGGACTAACTCAAAGGACTTTTGTTAAATTTCTACAGAAATGGACGAGTTTAGTACGCGGAATGAAAACACCCGAATTTTTTTGAAGTCGGATGGATAGAAATGAAAGGACTTATCCCAATTTCCTGCGCTGAATATATATTTAAAATAGCTGGCTAAATCCCTACAAGAAAAATTTGTGGCCGCATGGATTACTAGTGTTTTGCATTTTGGACAGATATCATCATCGAAGGTTGAGAGGGCGCACGCTGCCTTTAAAAAACGCTCGGGACATCACAACTTAAATATTTGTCAGCGTACCCAGCTCTAAAGAAAATTGATCAGAAACATATGGAGAGAATTATTGATCTGCGTGAGCGCGACATTCACCACTTGCTTGTGGTGCAGTGTGATATTTTTCAAAAATTATATGGGAATATATCAATCTACGTAGTAAATCTCATAGCACCAGAATTTTTAGCAGCCAAGAAGAAGCTCTACTTTGCGTGCTTCCACCTGTCACCAAGAAAAAACTGCTAACAAGCGCCTGCCGACTTCGGAAGAGATTACTTCTAAAAAACAGACCGATGAAGCATCTGCAGGGAGTATGGTCACGATAGGAACAAATGCCCATAAAGAACTCGTGTAGCAAAAAAGCCTACCTTTGAAAAAATCAGCAGAAGTAATACGAGATTTCTGTGTGGCTCGGCGAAAGCATCAAAGGTTGGTTGTCTTCGCCAAACTCCAAACTCAACTCCCACCTCGCCACGACCAGAGTTCTCGTCTTTCGCGATCGACCCAACCCAAGTTACATCAGCGAGACGCCAGATCTACCGGCAAGAATACACAAGTAAAAATAGACTGGATTCTATACCCGATTCAGAAGGTGCCCTGTATCAAACCTACGCACATCAACATACATCAAGTCCGGCCTTTGAGCATAAGATTCCTACATCCATCAATATTCATCAAGTCAGGTCATTCAACATCAATATATCTGCAGTCATTAACATTCACCAGGTCAGAGCATTTATCATCAAGATCCATGTACGTACCTACACCAAAATTTGTATCACGTTCTCGAGGCCTCTATTTTTCGCAGCTTGCGCAGATCCCAGTGGCCACAGAGCATAGCGCATGCACGGCGTCCATCTTCCATCGTATGACGCAAAATTCAGTCATCCCAGTGCCATAGAGCCCGCGAGACGACTCGCCACATCGCTAGACTTCGGGATATTTGGTTTTTACCCCGTGTTTCTGCTCCTTGAATTAGTTTTTTAGGTTTTTCTAAAGGTTTTCCCGTGATGTATGTTTATTAGCATTCTTTTTTAAATATACCTCTATTTTTAAATTTAACTGTCCGGAGGTTATAAAGATCACTCCTTTTAGTATGTTAGTCTTTCAATATCAATAGGTAAAACAATTAAAAACAAATGTGGGTACCTCTCACTAATTATTGTATGTAATCTTTGATCTTCTCTCCCTCACAAGTCCAAATTACACCTTTTGTGCTGCTCTCACTCACGTCTTGGTGCGTAAAAAATACTCTGGACACACGACTTCGTCTGCCATGTGCGAGCTGCAACCTGCAAGACGAGTACTTCTGTGGTGGATTGCTACCTGCGCAAGAGGGGCTGGATCCGAGGCCGTGCGTGTCTCGCACGACGTTTACATGCCATCTACATCATAGTGAGTGCTTCGAAGGAATAGATATTGCATATGTAAATTATGTTTTGTGGTCTTTTACCCTGTATAACTAGCTGGTCGAGAAGGGAAACCGTCAGAATGCATTAGAGATAAACGAGGGCCGACCAACGCAAGATTCGATGGATGTGTAGGTGCAGGTTGGCGCTGGCGCTATCATTCAGCACATCTAAGAGTGTCAAACAGCGGTACGTGAGTGAATCGAGCAAAACATGACGACGCCGATGACGTATCAATGCGAGCTAGTGTGGCATGACGACGCCGATGACGTATCAATGCGAGCTAGTGTGGCATTATGCTGCTTGACCCTAATCGAACGTATTAGACCCATGGAAGCGGTGCTTTAGCGAAAAAGGATCGACAGGAGGATGGTCGTTGACCCTACCAAGCGCACTCTGATCAAGGACGGTTTGCGCAATGTTCTGAACTGGAGCAACCCCGTGGGGCACCCTAAGAGCTCCCGAGTGGCTAACGCCAAAGAACTACGAAGTGACACAGTGTGTGAATCCGATCAGTCAAAGGGTAAAGTATTTTATAAGTGTATTCTGTTCGTGTATTTGTTGTACAAGTTCAACGAGAGTCTATCATAATTTGTTGACCAGGCACGAAGACTCATAGTCATCTCGACGGCTGCCGCGACGTGACTCACCCTCGAGGAGATCCAAGTGGTTGGCACAGGCTGCGAATATTTTTTGCATGTTCATATTTCAACAAAAACCATTTGTTGATTATTTATAATATAACGAGGCACCGATTGCTTGTACTGTCACAGTACAAGCTACTTACACTGAAAACAGAAGTATTTGGCTCGGAAATTGACGTACCCGTATCGTGAAGTGTTTTCTCTAACTGTGCGTGAATACAAAATGTATTGTAACAATCTACTCACCATTCATGCATTTTTTTCCTGTCGTGGCTCGGCTTTACTGGTTGACACCATTAGGGCTCCGACCCGGACCAGTTTTATTGGGCCGAACCGGTGTTTGACCCGGCTGGTCCGGGTCCCGGGTCGAGGTCGGACCCGGACCAATGACCCATTGGTCTCTTTTATTTCCCCCCCATATTTTTGCCATTGCAACCAACCCAAATAGCATATTTTTATAGCTAGTTTGGGGTGTTGTATTGAGCTCTTTGTCCCAAATCTAGCACCCGTTTTACTGATTGGGGAGGCCTGTGTCGGTCTCTCGTGATTACTGGTCAGCACTTTTTATATTTTATATATTTAGCCAATTTATATAAATCATTCCATAAAAAGGAAACAGAACCGATGCAACCAGAAACTGCATCGTTGGTCGCCTCCGCCGACAACGTCACCCAGCAAACAGAGGGTGCTGCCAGTACCAATGGCGGCAAGAAGACGAGCTGGGTTTGGACGTACTTCGTAAGGCTCAGAGAAAAGGTTAAAGCTGTTTGTCAGGTCCCAAAGCTTCGTGGCGGATCAGCAATTTGCGGAGCTACGTATGTATGTACAGCTATGAGTGGTACCAATAATTTGGCCAAGCATCTGATGACCAAGCATCAGATACATGGTAAGCTACCTGAACAAGGTGCAATGCGTGCATACTTAAAATCAGGCAATCTGAAGGTGCGTGCATCGTAAAAGTTAACGTAATTAAGTTTAATAAGGTATTAACATGATAACATATAACAGATACCTCAGCTAAACAGGCAGATATTGGAGAAGGCGCTCCTCAAACTTATTCTAGAGCATTCGTTGTCTTATCAGTTTGTGGAATATAGGCAACTGCGTGATCTTCTCGAGCTTTGCAATCCTGCAACGAGCTCTTTGTTGACATCCGCAGATACGATCAGACATGATGTTCTGGAAAGTTTTTACCAGGGTACATATACGATATAATTCTGCCGACAAATACATTTGCTAACGTCGCTATTTGCAGGATGTAAACAGCTAAAAATGTCTTTTAATAGTCTGAACACCAAAGTGAATATTACTTTTGATTGCTGGACTTCTCCGAATCATCGTTCCGTAATGGGAGTGACCGCTCATCGGATTGATGACAATTGAAAGCTCTGGGATCTGGTGGTTGCTGCGGTGGAGATAGAAGGAGACCACAGCGGACAGAACCTTGAGCAGCATCTGTTCAATGTATTGGAGGAGTTTAACCTTTTTATCCAAGGTCTTTTGTATCACCAGCGACAATGCTTCAACGAACGGCACAATTGCAACGTGCCTGGAGCAACCGTGTATCATTCCTGGATTCACTAGAAGCGACAACATGCTTGGGTGTATGGCTCATGTGATAAATCTGATAGTTAATGCTAGTACAAGGCTACTTGGAACATTTGATCACCACTTGACTCAAAACATTCAAGGCAATGTCATTTTAATGTCCACAGATGTGATACTTGCGGACCAAGATAGAGAAACTGAAAACGGTTACATTTAATGAATGTTTGGGCTCATTTTTGTATATGATCTAACTTGTTAAAATTGTTTATATTGTTTCAAGCAGTGGGTACAATCGTATGTAGAGTTCGGGACTTCACAAAACACATCAACAATTTGCCGCAGCGACTTCAAAAAGTTGAAATGCTTGCGGATTTGGTCGCATCAGATATCAGAGCCAAGAAGATGGTACAAGATGCGGCTACGAGGTGGAATTCTACTTTGGCAATGTTGAAGCGTTCATTTTCGCTTCGCAAAGTCATTGCAGCATATTTAGACAGCGACGTAGAGCTTCAGAGATATGTGATTATGGAACATGAATGGGCTCTTGTGCAAGAAGTTATTAAGCTGCTCGTACCATTGGGATAGGTAATTGAAGCATTTAGTGGACATTTATGAATTGGAACAGGTCAAATCTAATATTGTTTTATTTTTGTAGGCTACCGTGCTTTCGTCATCTTTAAAATATCCATCTATTATGGCAGCTGCACCTGTATATGCATGCCATGCTGTTGGAGAGTATTCAAGGAGCTCTTCGCTCATATGAAGGTGCATATCTTGAATCATCGATCAACGCCATGGTGAAGAAATTGCAAGTGTACAAGGAGAGAGCTGACGGGCAGTACGTTTACAAGCTTGCAACGGTGTTGGATCCTCGGATCAAGTTAAATTTCTTCAGCGACATGAACGACGACACTTGTGATATACGCGATCAGCTTTAAAGAGAGCTCAACTTTACAACGCACATGAGCAACGCCAAACGGCTACATCCAATTTGAAAAGAGCGGCTTCAACTCCTACGCCAGTCGATGACGAGATTGACCGTGATTTAAACGGTGAAGTGAAAGACTCCGACACGGATCCACTGCTTTGGTGGAAATCAAAATCTACAACATTTCCAAGCTTGACGGAGATGGCACGGGCATACTCGTCGGTTCCGGTAACTAGTGTACCAAGTGAAAGACTCTTTTCTGCGGGCAGGAGAATTATTACTGACCTCCGCGGTTCTCTGAGTGCTAGTAATTCACAAGCGCTCATGTGTTTAGAGAACTGGCTGAAGAACGATTTCATTGATTTGTAAAATCTACTACGGACTGCTATGATGAGCTATCATTCGAAAACGACGGCCAAATTGATCGACAAAGACGAAGTATCCCAACAACTGCTGCATATAACAATGACAAGAATATTAGATCTCACTGACACTAGCTAAATATGTTGACAGCCGCCTTATTAACAGATCTTGTCAAACATATTTGGAACCCACCACAAATTATTCATGTAAAAGTATTTTGTCTCATCTGACGCCTGTACAGCCCAACAATTGCAACAACAACTACACCACCACCACCAACAACAATCAGAAGTTTTAAAGACAAATGAATGCATTACGCCCATGGCTTATAACTCCATAATATATCTGCCTAATGATGAGACTTGTCAGCGGTCCAGTTTCGACATGGCCAGTCGCATCATCGCCAAAAAACGATCTTTGTCATATACGTGGCTTCCTCTACCTTGATCATCATGCGAGTGACGCGCACGTTCTCGTGTGCGTCCACTCGGATCTCTTTGGCCAGTATGGATCCCCTGCTGACCAGCACGATATGACCAAACGCTTAATCCTGCTGAAACAAAGATATCGTGAGCAGTTGAAATCCGTTTCACGTTGCCAAATAGCACAATAGCAAAAAGGAGGATGATATACCGCTGCTCGAGATGTGGTGACAACGGCGCTCGTGGTCGGCCTCGTCTTCTTGCATGCTCTTAAATCGCCTAAAAATGCAGTTAAACACAATCGATCACCTATACAAGCTTGTAACCATAATGATTGGAAGACGTACATGCGTCTATAAAAGTGAACGTACAATGATATGTATCCGATGATCAGTGGAATAGGCAAGACCTAAATTAAAAAACAGTGCATAATGAGCAGAGTCATGGCAGAAGAAATGTGCCTATTATAGATACACATCTATTGAACGTCAACCACATATACAATGCTAATCGATTATAGTGCATATTTGGACGTACATGTTGGCCTGTTTGACGGTTTCCTTTAGGGACCTTGCCACATGGACGCATGACTTGCCCACTTGATCCGAAACACGTTTCGCACTTGTACATTTGGGGGGGGGCTCTGTTGCGGTTCTAGATTATGTGGTACACACGAGTGTTTTGGACCAGGGCGACCCAATGGATCGCCCTGGACCAGCTGGTCCGGGTCCTGGGTCGGGGTCCGACCCGGACCAATGACCCTGGGTCGGAGCCTTAGACACCATTGCCCTATATCAACCAGTGAACAGTGTATTACTTCTGCATCACCAATATTACCTTATTTAAAATTTCATGTTCCGGAGGCATCCTCTTACACCTTATTTAGCTTTTATCAAAGGTGCATTCTTAGCGCCACTATGTCATCGAAATTGAACTAAAGCGTCGAGCAAACCGTAAGGGGTCCTTAGGAGTAGTCCCGACAGCATCAAAGTTTGGCTTCCAACTAGCATCATAGCCGGCCTAGTGTGCACGCAGCCGCGGAGTAGGCGCCAATTAATGTGGAAGTGGACGATTTTTTAACGACGGGGCAGCAGGCTGGCCGACAGGCTGTTTAGTGATGGTGATAGGCTGTCGAGCGATTCCCCTTCGCCACTCAAGGTCACTTTTGGTTTCCTAGTTCCACTGCGACAGTGACCGTCACTCAAACAATGCGACCGGTCGCTTAGCATCTCTGAATTCGTGTTGCGTCATAAAGACAAGCTAGGTTGGATACACTTTAAGGCTCATAGAAGGAAAGGCTGTTTGTCCAGAACCAATGCAGTATAGTGGATCAGATTTGCAAATGAAGCTATTTATGTGTGAACAGCTATGAGTGGAGTCATATCTTAGCCAGGCATTTTGATGACTAGGTAACGGATACATGTTAAACAACCTGAACAAGATGCAGTGCGTGCTGATGTGGTATCGAACATTCTGAAGGCGTTTACTGTGAGCAAGTTAATGAATTGAAATTTCTGCGACGGTAAATACTAAAAAATATGACGCAAACCTCAACCGGTGCTGCAAGCTTCTGCGTTAACCCAATTGCGACTTCGAGAGCATTATTGTTACCCAAAGTAGAGTTTAATTCACTTCATCCGTAACGGTGCACGTCTGTGTGTCGTCAATCTCACTGCTGTAACTCACGATTTGAATTGAAGCACGTGCTGCTTCGGGAATTGTATCAGCATTGACTGACCTCAAGAAACTAGGCAACACCTGATTAAAAATATGCTCAACACTTATTAGCGAATGTTGCAGCTCCTTTGCGTCGACTGATAGTGTGGTACACATGGAAAATGGACGAGGGCGACCTATTGGGCCGCCGCCTCCTCGTCCCTCTGGTCTGAATCTTGGGTCAAGGTCCGACCAGAGCCAATGAGTTCGGGTCGGAGCCCTAACCGTGATACGTTAAATACCACGGTATGACCTTTCGTAGACCGAAGATCCGACCCGGGCCAATGATTTCGGGTCGGAGCCCTAACGGTGATAACTCGAATACTACGATATGATCCTTTATAGGGGACCCCACGACGCAACAACAGATGGCGCCCAAGAAACCTCCATTACTCCCGCAGGTTGCTCGGAGCGACCACTACGCTCCCGTCAGTATCATACATGCAGTGCGTCCTTCAGTCTCTCGCCCCTCTATGTTTTCGCTAGTGCTCTGCGGCCTCGTGATGCTCGTAATGACCGCCAATTTCTTGTGCATGTTGCGCTATACGTCAGTCTCTCTTGAGAATGTACATATGGGCAAGAACCAATTAGATATGGATCAGACCATAGGGCATAGGACCATAGGGCATAGTGTTGACGTGCATAAAGGCGAGGGAGATGTCCATGATAGTAGCTACAGACCGCCACCTCCCGCCAGCAGGGACAGCTCGTTCTCGGCTGACGACGTGAAGCGCATGGAGAAGCAGCTCATATACACGATCCACGAGACGGCGCAACGGACTATTGAAGCGCGTGGCATTGTGCTGCCATTGTACGACGACATTGCAACACTGGGCGTGTCTTTGGTCTTGGAGCTACGAGCAATGGACGTGCATTTACCAATCGAAATACCGCATTGTGGAGATTTGAAAGACTCCACGATCCGCAAAGTACTGGAAAAAGAAAAAGTGGGTGTTCTTCACTTCTATGATGTTTGTGAACTCGCGTCAAAGACCGTCAGTTTGCGGGATGCGTCAGTGAAGGTGTTTTGTGAGAGTCTGAGCAACTGCTATGAGTTGTTTCGGAGCTTTGACGTGAAGCTACTGGCTGTGATTTTATCGCGCTTTGAAGAGGTGATGCTGCTTGATGCCGACACGTTGTTTTTCGAGAGTCCCATGTTGCTTTGGGATACGGACAAATACCAGAGTACAGGCACGCTATTCTTTTATGACCGAATTGGTTCCGACGCAAGTTTCTTGGCTAAAACCGTCGATGGTGGCAAAGGTGATGTGCGGGAAATACATGACTTCATGTCACGGTTCGATGTGTCGCCTTTTAAGCCGTTGGGTTACATCGAACGGCCAAAGGCAACAAGCGAGAACAAGGTGCCAGTAAAGCTCAAATTCTCACCAAGCGAGCACCTGTTGACGAGTCATTCGTGGAACTACCGCGCAGGCCACGAGATGGACTCGTCGTTGTTATTATGGAACAAGAAGCGGCAGCCACGAGCAACAGCAATCCTGGGAGCGTTCGTAGCGATCAATCGCATCGGCGGACCACCTTCTTACGGGGATAAGGAGCTGTTTTTTGTGGCCGCCGAGCTCGCTGAGACGCAGTATGCGTTTTCTGATTTTGGAACCGGAGGCGCGGGTGAGGACTTTCGCGACTATGGTCCCGGCAAGTCGGTGCTTTGCGGCTACGCCACGCATTATTACCCCGTAAAAGCGAAGGATGAAAGGCTCGTTGCTAATGCTAGCGTGCTGTACCTCAACAGCGATGACATTCTGGTGTATGATCCCAAGAAAAAGCCCGTGTATTATACTCAGGCGCGACTATGCGAGGTATATCCGGGTTCCTTCACGGAGCGGGGTTTGGGTATTACGTGTCCGTTCGACGTGACGGGTGTGCGCTTTTTTCCTGAGCAGGAGGATCACATGCTGCTGCGTCAGCACTTCCACGAGATCGCTAAGGCCTGGATGGAGTAGCTATAGTCCAGCCATCACGATGTCATGCCGCAAGGTAGTACTCGTTGACTTTTTGTGTGTCGAGTCGACGGCACCGTCATTTTTATAGAAAAGAGGGCCACGAATACGTGCACACACGCAAGCGCAGTACCGAGCAAGCGCTTATCATTGCTCGTCATAAATGAGCTTGAGCCAGATGGCTCGCTCGTAAGTAGTACAACTACATCTTCTGATGCTTTTAGCTGTCGTACTGAGGTGACATCCGCTTCTGCCGGACTCGACGATGAGGAGACTGGCGTTATTTGTGTCCTGATCTATTTCATTCTTCAGTCTGACAACCATGGTCCAAAACCGATTGCATATCGACACTCGACTTTCTGACTACAGTCATTATGAGCCGAAGAGCGTTCTGTCAAGATTGCTCGCATGCATTCCCTGTTCAATATTAAGACTTCTGTTAATTGCCTCTATTCCACACAGATAGGGATCACCTCGCCTTCCCGCATCCCTAGCGATGCGTCCAACAATCTACACTCTCAACAACGACAGCAACTCGCACCCTCAAATATAAAGCAATCCAGACCGCGGCCCATTTGACCATCAACTCTGTATCGGTCCAATTTCAATCGCGTACGGTCGGCCCCGTGCGACCACGGCGATGGACCATCGATGTTCTCTTTATGTGGTAGGAGTTGTTTTCTCGTCGCCCACTCCATCCACATGTGGCAGCTATCCGGCCACTTTCGCCACAGCGTTAGCCGCATTCCAACGCCGGAGCCAGCGACTTCGAAGAACGGACGGATTCGTTGATCCTACGCAACTACTTGCATGTGAGATTACGCTAGGCCAACGTGACAGTATCCATGAGGACAATGGGACGCTCGAGGCAAAGTGAAAGTCGAAGAAGAGTAGACGAACGATGCAACACTCGTAACACAGCTGTTGTATGAATTATTGCGCAATGTGACGGACGGGGTAAGGGACTGGGACGAAGACATTGTACTGCCGATCGCTGATAATTTTATTCTTCTTGGACTATCACTTGTGCTGCTGTTGCGATCACTGGGTGTAACGGGGTTACACAAACGGTTGTGATAACCAGGTACATTGGTGTGATACACACAGAAAGAGATCAGTGTCGCTGATAAGGCGTACTTTTGTATCACATACGCTAAGCGGTAATACCGTACCCTATCAGTTACGGTTAGAGGGTATCTATCGTAATAGGGTCTTCATAGAGGCGACGTAGTTCTGGTGTGGTACACAAGAAGAACTACGATGAGGACTATTCGATTAGGTAGCATAGTTTTAAGGTTAAAGACGTAAGTAAGTTTATTATCGCTATAAATCGGTAAATATATTCAGTTCCCCTTTTGGTCAGTTTGAGACACGTGTCTTTCTAAGACGCTCTGGTCGTAAAAGTTAAGTGCCTGAGTTAACGCCAAGTACTCTTGGGCATTAGTACCACGTGATTCCTTGGAGTCGTAGTCCCCTGAACCAGGACTAGAAGCTTAAGAGCTTGTACATACACTTAGAGTTAAGTCGCACTGAGTCTGTAGGACTTAAGACCCTATAGGCAAATACCCGTTTAGTAATATATTCTAAGAGACTCTACGAGTCTAAATGTTTCCTCTGACAAAGGAGTTAAGGTGGCTCCGCTACACTGGGCGTCAAGTTGTCCGGGGTTATACGCACTGCGGAGATCTGGACTTAAAAAAATGATGGCGAATGTGAAGAAAAAGAGCAACTAACTGCAATAAGTTTATGCGTGTGAATGGCGGGCAAGGAAATTGAGCGGTCTGTATTCTAATTGGACCATTTAGTTTGTCAAGACGTAGACGATTGCCATCATAAATCGGCACGTTTGATGTAAATGTGTTTGCAATAGTCCATCGTGGATTATAAAACGGATACTCTACGACGCCAATGTGCTTGCGCTGTAGAACCCCATGCGTCTGAGGGAGACGGGTAAGTACGAGAAGACTAAAGAGCTAAAATTCGACGACAGAGCCTGTCCGAACAGCACATCACCTCAGCACGTCACTGTCAGCTTCGCGTGCGCATCTAACGCGCAATTGATACAGTCTGTCCGGCGGGGATGTGAGCGCCATCAGACAAATCCCTAACATCCCACACAGTAATGTGGCTGTGTCTCAAGTGTATTATATTTAGCGGCATTCTGCTAGTTAGTCCTGTGTGAATTTGGCCGAAGCAGTGGCCATATGGATCCATCGCTTATATTCTGGCGTTAGAAATGGCAGCCTCATGCCGCAAGTGTGCTAACCTCATCGATTTCACTGCGTGCAGTCGGCTGCTTCGCTTTGAAATGTGACAAGGAACTTACTTGATGGCTCATGAAATCGCTGAAAAATTGACGTGATTTTTCGGATTTGGCGATAGGATCTGCATGAAATAGTTTAAAAGACTACGCTGATGTAAATTAATAAGTCGTGCCGGGGGCACAATTTATTCTGTGATGCTACAAGACGTATTCAAACTAGCTTGCTTTACATGATGCCGACGCGTTGAGTTCATACGAACCAAGACACGGCATTTGTACTACTCAAAGGTCTCTCTGCAGATATACATCACTTCTCCCCAGAAAACGTAAAATTGCACCAGTGCTGCCTCGTCATACTCACCGGGGTAGTTTGTTGTGATAATAAGATTCAGCATGTGTGTATACGCCGGTGCTTGCGTGACGTCGCCGATAAATGGGAGCGAGGGAAACGTTCTAACAAGAGGACACGAGACTATCACGAGCGCGATCAGGTTTTAGATGACCTTTTAACACGAAGCTCAAAATTCTTGTGCAGCAATTATCGAACGGGCCAATGCTAGACGAGACTACGGCCAGGAGGGTATTGACAGCAGATACTGAAATACTAGCTAGGAGATACTCTAGCAGCTGCTATACAAATAGCATTACTTTCGTTACTTTGGCGTTTTATGCGCGCCTGTCGACACGGATGGTCAAATATTGTGGCGCAGGTAAAAACGCCAAAAAATATAATCAAGTCAAATAAATCAGAAAAACTTATCGTGGAAGTAAATCGGCATCAGACAAGAATAACAAGAATATGTAGCGAATAAAAGGTAGAAATAAATGTAAGTGAAAAAGTGAAAGGGCACATTATTCGCAGACACCTTTCGCGGTAAAACGTCCATTTTACCGATTCAACTAAGTTTTAAGCTCAAAAGCACTTAATCGATCAGTATTTTATATCCAGAGATCAGCAGTCATGTCGCCTAATGTGTACCTCAGCTTTTCCTGTATCGTATCAGTGCTGGTACGGTCTTGTATCAGATTAAACACAAAATATACTGCGTAATGGTGCCTTGCGAGCAGCACGACAAATACTAACGTCCTTAGTAGCAGCGTGCTATTGTCCCACCCGAGATGTGAACCGTGTAGCCACCACCGACTTTATTGGTAATACCTGTCCATTAACATCCATTAAAAACGAATGCGCGTTCATCATTTAACCTTTACCGACATAAATCACAAGAGCTCTTCATAGCTCATACACAGTAGAAAAGAAGCTATCCCTTAATCCTGTTTTGGTCCGCTACTAGTACTACCCTTCTTTTTTGTTCGTGTTCTTCTCATGCTTCATCATCAATTATTATTACGAATGGTAAACTGAGCAACGACTCCTCTATTGCTGCCTCTAACGTTGAATATGTTCGTAATGGAGGCTAACAATGATGTAAGGTGCGGCGCAAAATCGTTGGATACAACTATGGAATGCCCAGCAGTGCTTGCGGCCTACTGGTTGTCGCTGTCTTTATCGTTACCGTCATTCTTGTTGTTGTTAATGTCTTACTGTCCATCGTTGCTATTGGAATTATTATGTTCGTCACTGGGGTTGATGATTAGTATTCATCGTTTTTGTTGCTGCCGTCGCGACCGTCATATCATTTGTTCTCTTGCTCGCCATTGTTGTTGACGTTGTAGTCCTCATCACCATTACTGTCACCGTCTCATCTCCGACTTTCTATCACACTTCGTTGTAAATAGAGAATCATTCGATCGCCGCTCTCAAATCTACTACAATTACTCAAACATGTACCCAATTATAAATCACTCGTTTGCTGCTCCCCAAAATATACATGTATTTGCCGAAACCAGTTTTTTGCATTTATCCATTATTCTATCGTTTCGTTCCATCGCCTCTTGTTTGATATTAATAAGTAGAATTCCTAACGTGAAGCTGTACAAGGTGCGTGAGCAGGTGGTCACGGAGACGTCTGGGGGAACTCAAACAAGAGGTTATAAATGCAGCACATACACGTATATAGCCACCAAGTGATGAAAAGTGCATGGTTGCCATAGCCGATATGTTGCGCTTCGTGAGAAGAAAGCTACAAAAACACGGACAACTACAAGGCTGAGAGTCAATAGGAAAGAAACATGCTAATTCTTCCATGCTAATTCCTCCATGATCGACCAGACGTCTCTGATTATTACAACAGACAGAAGTCTCTGATTATTACAATAGGCAGAAGTCTCTCTTCGTTTATCAGGTTGAATATTCTTTGCTCCGTTAAATATCTCCTTAATTCTACAGATGAAGATAAAGCGCGTAACGACAAGGACACCCCGTAAATGATACGTAGCCCTGTCTTTTTTATAAAATCCCAAATAGCGTCGATGAAGGTCGTGACTTGTTTGCTACCAGTGACTTGGAAGAAGAGCCCTTTAAGTAACGCGTTCAGCAACGAGGGCAATCGAATACACCATCAGAGACAGATGTGTCTAAACGGTCTATTGAGCTTCATTTATGGGAATGCGACAATGTTAATGAACCAAAAGGAACCCAAACACGCGGCCGAACGTCAGTATAGACAAACAAACTATCTTTCAGATTGGCGCAGCAATAATTTTAAAGTCTGAGCATATGGAGCCAGTAGTTGACCCAATTATCATTGCTCGGCGTTTTCGCATGTGTCGTTGCGCTGGACACAACGCTCGAACCTGCTCCACCGCGCCGCCAGACGATTGCTGAGTCACGGCCAAGAATACAGCAAACACCAAGGAACGAAATGTAAAAAACGATAGAAAATGGCTACGCAGTCTCGGCTTCAGCGTAAGAAAAATAGAAGAAATAAATGAAAAGGATGAAAAATAAAAAACTGATTTCGGCAAATACATATGCGTTTTGGGGAGCAACAAATGAATGACATACAATTAGATACACTTTTGAGTAATTGTGGTATATTTGGGTAAACTGCAGGCGACGGAACAAGAAGGTAGCGGCGATCGAGTGATTCCCTAAGAAAAACAATTAACACATTCACGTGCGTATACATTTAAATCTTCGTCTTTGTCACTACCCAGACCTGAGAGGGTGTCCGAGTCTTCCACTACACTCTCGGGAATATTGCTACAGAACGCAATGAACTTAAGATAGGAAAGAAGAGTCATCCCCGTACCGTATCTATATTTGAATGCTTTGCTATCTAATAATGTATACTGTACATCAATTTTATAATGGTTGCAATGATAAAAAGCTCAAAATAGTCCGTACGAGAAAAAATAATAATGTGGGATTACACTTGGTCAAAGTGGTTCAAGGATGTTTATGTAGGACTCAACGGTAGCTGAAGATCACTATTTGGGCTCGATGGGTGGATGGTGTAGCGGAATATGTTGTTTGCTTCATCAAGATCGTTTATGTTTAAAATAGTGTACCTCTGAACGTAGTAAAGAGATTCAGACGAGCTCTGATAGTTCCGTGCAAAGTGAAATTGCAAGGATCACGTGCACCAATAAAGCTCAAAGCGATCCAAATCGGTGGTTTGGAGATGGAAAGGGTGGCTATCATCGAATCAAAGTAAGTTGACCGATAAAGATGACTATCGAAATCTTAGAAATATCACAATTATCAACTGTTCAAGGCGAGATATCGGGTAATTATTTAAGGTCCACGATTCACGGATCGCAATCGTGGAGGATACCAGATTTCTTAATACGGGAAGAATTAATGGCGATTACGTAAGAGACATGCGACATAAGGCAGTTACGAGGGTATGTACTACCCCACGGACGATGCGCGGACGCAATACCATGATCTGCTATCGTGATCCCAAGATTAACAATCCCACGAAGAATTAATCGCAAGATTTTGTGTGGAGTACTTAATTGGTGCGTACAACACTACGGATAATACGCGATCATGATCCCATGACCTGCCATCCGCGACCCGATGATTCGCTTTCTGATATCCGCGTACAGATGGTACACAATCTTTTGGTTTGTAACCCAGAGATCGCAGTGTATTGATCCACAATCCAGTTGTTTATGTACCTGATGGGGACCAATAGTTACAAGGGGTCGATTATCGTGAAGGGACGATACGTGGCATCGACGCCTGAGTCTTGGTTGTTAAACATTAAATAGAGTTTAAATTACTTATAAAGACACGAAACAACTCCTCTCCCGGGATGGATATTTAGCCTCCCGACATAAAGAAAGTTTGCATACTTTAATCACTTGATATCCTTAGATTAATTGGCTGGGTATGTAGAACCCTCAACAACCTTTAGCTGCGATCGGACGCAGCCACAAAGTAAAAGGAAAGGTGTAAGATCGCGAGACGGCTCAAGTGGACAGAAGGTTAGGCGGATCAAGAATTTACATTTCGAACAAGGCGATCTAAAGGGATATCCGGGCAGTGCGAATCGATTTCCTTATGAACACCTCGATCGAGTTAATATAGACACGCTCCCACCCCAATTCCAAACACGGTCAAGTTTTCCCTCGACTCGACTTCACCGAGAAGACTGCGAACTGCCCTATTGACGGGTACACAAGGTGGGGAAGGAAACAACCTCGTAAACGCAGTGCCACTTCGGTAGTTGGTGGTCTGGTTGCGAGTGGAGAGTCGGGATAGCATCAGACCATGAGATATTGACTTTTTGATACATAAATAGCGCTGTGTTAGGATAGAAGCGCCATCGCCGCAATTTTTGTCATATTACTCGAAAAGAAAGAGGCAGGATGTTAGGCGGGACATGTACTACCTTAACAAGCCGTAAAAGCCTATCGTTTAAGCGCTTCCGTTTTTTTCGCTTACGACTGCATACGAAAATGTGGAATGGTGTTGTTGCGTCAACTTTTTGCCGTAGGGATGACAGCTCACGCAACCAACCAGCCAAATGATAGCGACACAGAGGAGACGCCTGAGTAGTAATGAACCGCTATCAATGCTAGTTGGCCTCAACTGGCCTCTGAAGCAGCCTATCTACTTCGAATGAGATCTCTATAGCGAGGCGCAAGATGCGATCGTTGCTCATATTGATGGATCTAGTAGAAAATTCAATGCAACACAGACCCCATTATTGACCATCTATCTTAGTCAGACCCGCATATACGCCAAAATGACAATAATAAAGATATGTCTGTAGTTGGAGCTAAATTATACGCTAGCTAGTTTTAATTAATCTGCCGTCAATCCTCTTTCGCTACTGCCGTACCTATGGCCGAGCACGAATCAACGTATAGCACATAGAATTACACCTTCTCCCGCGTTCAGCGCGTATATACTGGCAATGATGAACAGCTACTACCTTTGCTTGAAAACGAAACGAATTTGCTCTATGAGCAGTATAACGTAAATGATGCTGTGTACGCCATGTTATATGGTGGGATCACATTAAGTCTACCTACATGGGTGTGTGTAGTTTGTAGTAATTATATCGATGACGGGATGTCATGCGCCGAATTGTACTACACAGATTCAATATAGTGGTGCCGTGGACATTGAGCTTCCAGTTAGGAAAAGGTCGCAGGGAATGCTCCAAATCCATACCCTATCAAAAATAACAGTAGATACGTTCGTTACTATAGACACGATACCCAATAAGAAGTAAAGGGACGTTCTGGATACGCGTAAAACAAGCATCATAAGAATTGTGAGTTGGTCCAAGGGAGTGCTCTTACATCATTCTCGGAACAAAAATGCAGACTTAGGATCGACAATTCATCAAAATAACTTGGATGTGAATTATAATATGTAACTGTCCGAACTATTGAACATATAATTCGTTTGGTGCTAGTTTCACCATTACCAAGAAGGATTTTATGACTGTTGCTTTTATCGTTCAAAATTGTCGAGAGCTTATCAAAACTGGCAAAGGAATACGATCCGATACTTAAGCCTGGAGTATCTTGAAGATCAGTTTATTTTGTGAAGTTTTGTAAAATGTCAATGGCGTGATTTCAACAGAAGCGCCAAGCCTTCAACCGTCCGACAGGGGTATCACACGAGATTGACTTTGAATCTAGCCTCGAGTTATATGTGGAGGAATTGGCTATTGCCAGGGGTAAATATTAATTAGATAAGATAAATCTAGACTCGATACAAGGCGGAATAGGTACGTGAGAGCAAGTCTCCTTACTGCGGCCCAATGTTGTGTGTTTGTAATGCAACATGTCTTTGAAGCTTGATACATACTTAAAATAAGCTAAAACTGGCTATTATCCTTTAGCAAAAATGTATGTATAACGAAAAAAGGTCCTGTTAAATTAAATTGGAAGATCTTCTATCTATTCGCATTAGAATTGAGGGAGGGTTATTACCTGATACTTTTAAATGTGCTTCATGTGCCAAAGAAGGCCGTTTGCACCCCAAGTGGTATTTAGTGGAAATGGCTACTAATCAAGCAAGGATTGAAAATTTATCCGTGACATACCCAAGGGGTCGCTTATATGATGAGTCACGCCGCACATGCGCACTTTATTATTGAATGATGGTTTTTGCGAGCCCGAAGGGCGAAGCTATTACTGAGTGTGCGCAAGGTTGAATGCCAAGCTTTTAAATCGTACTTTTCTGTGTGTGTGTCTGTCTGTATATAACGCGGTTAGGTGCACCATACACGTACTAAGTGCGACCAAGCCTGTACCCTTCTCATAGGTATATATGGCTAGGTCACTATTGTGAAGCACGCACGTGATTGGCTTAAATCGACCAAAGGTGAATATTATCATGTAAGCAAACACTGGCTCATAAGCAAAGGCTGTCGCGTTGCATGGGCATATTCTGGATTATTTTAGACAGTAACAGCATCATACTCATTCGTCGGTGACTGCTGCTGTTGGACAGTGTTTTGCAACTTGATTCAGTTCTCCGAACTGGATTACTTATATCAAAGGGCGAGCTTCAGAGCTTGCTACTCTATCTTATGTTTCTCAGGGATTAGATGAGCCATATTTACCTGTGTATTTATTAGGGTATTGTTAAATACACCCCACTTTTTACTATATACACCGCATACACCGCATACACCACACCAACACCACACCACAATATGATTTGTACGACAACCATCGCGCCAATTACCTTTGTACCACCACTATCACACAACATTCTGCACATATCGTACACATGTTAAGTGATTTACTGGGCAAACTTCTGTAGCACACAATAGACGATTGAAGCTCTTTGCTTTCTATAACGAATTAATTAACGACCACAACGCACTTGTCACTACATGTCGGGTACATCTAAAGGCTATTTGTACCTTCAAGAAATGGCGACAGCTATGTTTCAGTCGAGAAAGGTACCAAAATGAATGAAACAAAAGTTCACGTTTCATTAAACGTAATCGGATACATACGTCGCAGCAAAAATTACCGCTATGAACGACATTGTATAATACAGCTATATGTATACTTGAACGAGCCTATCCTGGATCTGCGTTAGTACCAGATCATTGTCGGTCAAATAATAAAATGTTTGTTCAGCTGCACGACAAGTATCTGATCTCCATCGTTCGAGGTGGTGTGTTAGGTCTCTTTTCACCAGGTGTCGTACCATGTATCTTGTATTTGATCTATGTCCTTTTTAGTCCCGAACGAGCAATGTAGTCAATATTTGGATTACCAGAACAACATGCGACGAGCTGACGTCGCAATGTTCACCCTGCAAGATGCTACAAACGCGCGATAGTTTTTTTCTTCGCGATTTTGCTCAGTAATATCGATATAAATTCTGCTACTATAGCGGGTGACGAGGACTGGGCGCTGTTTGCGTGTTCAAAGCTGGTTTTTGACTGACGCAATGGCTATACAATTGGTAAGTGATTTTACCAGTCTATCTCATTTCGCAGATATGAGATAGACTGGTAAAATCACTTACCAATTGTACGACAGATGCAGATTGTTGTGTGATAGTGGTCGTACTGAGGTGAGTAGGCGCGATATTCGTCGTTCGAACCATAAAAAGTGGGGTATATTTAACGATTCCCATTTATTAAGTTCTCGTGTCGTGGTTTATTTGCCCCTGTTATCCGGTAGAAAAAATTCCTTCAAGGAAACACGTACCGACTCCTCTCTCGCTGTGGTCCGAATACGAAGGTAACACCACCTACACTGACTAAAGCGACAAGAAAAGAGCCAGCGATGGAACAGCGGACACCCTCTCAGAAACCACCAGTGCTCCAGCAGGTTGCTCGAAGCGACCAATACTCTCGCTTCAATGTTAAACATGCTCTGCGTCCTTCATTCTTGCGATATTGTATGCTTTTGCTAGTGCTGTGCGGCCTCGGGATGCTCATAATGACGGCCAATTTCAATATCGATCAGTCTACGGGTCGTAGCACAAGCGAACACAAGGGCGAGGGAGATGTCCATGATAGTAGCTACAGACCGCTTTATCCCGAAAATAGGGACTCGTTCTCGGCCGACGACGTGAAGCGCATGGAAAAGCAGCTCATATACACAATCCACGAGTCGGCGCAGCGGACAATTGAACCGCGTGGTATTGTGTTGCCACTGTTCGACAACATTACAACGCTGGGCGTGTCTTTGATTTTGGAGCTACGAGCGATGGACGTGCATTTACCAATCGAAATACCGCATTGTGGAGATTTGAGAGACTCGACGATTCGAGCAGTACTGGCAAAAGAAGAAGTGGGTGTGCTTCATTTCTATGATGTATGCGCACTCGCGTCAAAGACCGTCAGTTTGCGGGATGCGTCAGTGAAGGTGTTTTGTGAGAGTCTGAGCAACTGCCATAAGTTGTTTCGGAACTTTGACATCAAGATACTCGCTGTGACTCTGTCGCGGTTTGAAGAGGTGATGCTGCTTGATGCCGACACATTGTTTTTCGAGAGTCCCATGTCGCTTTGGGACACGGACAAGTATCAAAGTACGGGCACGCTATTCTTTTACGATCGTTTTGTTCGCGGAAAAATGCACATGGGTGAACTCCTCCATCGTCACAATGGTAAGGTGAGACAAATACATGACTTCATGTCACGGTTCGATGTGTCGCCCTTTGAGCCGTTGGGTTACATTCGACGACCAAACGCAACAAGCAAGAACGAGGTGCCAGTAAAGCTCAAATTCTCACCGAGCGAGCACCTGTTGAAGAGTCATTCGTGGAATTACCGCTCAGGCCACGAGGTTGACTCGTCGTTGCTATTGTGGAACAAGAAACAGCAGCCGCGAGCAACAGCAATTCTGGGAGCGTTCGTAGCGCACAATCGCATCGACCGGCCTCCTTCTTACGGAGATAAGGAGCTGTTTTTTGTGGCCGCCGAGCTCGCTGAGACGCAGTACGCGTTTTCCGATTATGAAGTAGGAGGCGCGGGTTGGGACTTTCGTGACCACGGTCCCGGCGAGTCGGTGCTTTGCGGCACCGCTACGCATTACTACCCGGTAAAACCGAAGGATAAAAAGTTTGTTGCAAATGCTAGCGTGCTGTACCTTAACAGCGACGACATCCTGGTGTATGACCCAAAAACGAAGCCCCTGTACTACACTCAGCCGCGGCCATACCGGGCATATCCAGCTAAATTGACGAGGCGTGGTCATTTGGTAGAGTGTTCATACGAAGAGACGGCTATTCGCTTTTCTTTCGAACAGGAAAACCACATGCTGCTGCGTCAGCACTTCCATGAGATTATTAAGGCCTGGATAAAGTAGCCACAGTCAAGCCATCTCAATGTGATGCCGTCGAGGTGGTTCTCGTTGTCTGTTTGCGTCTTGACTCGAAGGCATCGTCATTTGGCGGGAAAGAGGGTAAAAAGTACGTGGACGCAGACTAGCGCAGCACCAAGCATGTGGTCGGCATCTTTCGGCGTAATTTGGTGACGACTGCTTCTGAAGCCTCGACGTTTGAAAAGTCGACCAGCGTTGTCCGATTCCTGATTCCCAGCATCCTACAACATGACAAACATGCTTTGAATTCGGTTACATTTCGACATTAGATCTTTCTGATTACAACCAGTGTGAGCCCATAAATTACCGTCTATATCGCAAGCGGATATTCCCTGTTCAATCTTATCGTTCATCGATCGTCCTCCGTTCCGCACTGCTGCACGTCAACTCTCCTTCCCGCATCACTAGCATTGCGTCCCGCTATCCCAATATAAAAAGGAACCCGACCCAGCGCGCTACCCCTTGGCCACCACTCTGTATCAATTTACTTACATGGCGTGCACGGTCGGATCCGTGTGACCGCGGCAATGGACCGTAGTGCTGTTGCTAATAAGCGTTATCTTGGTGCTGTCCGATGACTCTCTGCGTGGTAAAAGCTACCGTTCTCGTCGTTTTTTTCGTCCGCACGTGACAAATCCCCAGCCACGTCTGCCCCACTGCTTTAGTTACACTTTCAACCGAGTTCAGAGCCAGCAATTTCTGCACGTGGTCGGACTCAATGGGTCGCAGGCGTCTACTCGCACCGGCGATGAGGATGAGGAGAAGGAGACAGAGTCCCAGGAATTGTTAACCTCGGGGAAAATTAGATGCTGATCCTGGAGGTGACGGAGTAGACGAAGGCTTGAAATGGAGTAAAGGTTGTGGAGGAGCAAACAAGCGGCTCAACGTTTGAGACCAGTTGCTCTATCAGTTGCTGAACAACTTGACGCAAATAGGGACGGAGATTGCGTGGCGTTGTACTGCCGCTCTCTGATGACTTGATGTTTCTTGGGCTGTCAATTGTGCTGCAGTTGCGCTCTTTAGGCGTCACGTTGTCCGTGGTGATCCAGTACTGCAAAGACCTGAAAACCAAACTGGTGGCGACAATTGAGAAAAAGCGTAATCAAGTGGGACAAGTCTATGTGTACGATGCGTGCAAATTGGCAGCCAAGGAGAAGAGCAGCTGGATCCCAGCCGACCAGTCTTTTTCCAAGAGCTGGATCAATGTCACATGAAGTTTCGTAAGTTTGATATGATAATGTTGGCAAGGATCTATTTGAAGAGCTGAATGCTCATCGGTGCATGTGCTCGTGCTGCAGAACCCCATGTCTGTGTGGGAAAGGACAAGCACTAAAAGACGGGCACGCTGTTGCTCGACGACTAGACTAGTCCAACCAGTTACTACCAGCTTCTCGTTTGCATTTACGTGAAACCGACACTTTATGTCCGGCGTGGACGTTAGCGTCTTTCAATGAGTTTTTACCATTCCTCGCTGGAAGGCAACGGTAGCGGCGACTATTGTTTTTCCTTTAGAATCGAGCAATTTCCTGCTAGACGTCTCGAGTGCAACGTTAGGCCTCGGCAAGGTAAGGTAAAAGGTAACCGGGTGATACTTTTTGTTCTACCTTTACCTTACCACTACCTTTACCTTACCACTACCTTTACCCTATTGGTCTGTGGCTACCTTACTCTACCCCTTTACCTGGGTAATTAGTTATCTGGTAAACAAACGTTTGAATGATTAATTGAATCCTTGGAGTTGCAGCTAAAATGACATCGCCGGCCTATCAAAATAGATTAGTTGGGTGGAATTGTGTAGGATCGAGTCGTGTGCGCCAGGTGGTGAAGCGAGCGCAACTCACTATTGCGGTTATTTGTCAGAGCTCACATTCGGCCTCAAATACCATTTTGGTGAATTGGTTGTGAAGCAACTTAACAACACCATCTTCAAGAAGTCCTCTCCCCAATTTTCCAGACCCATCTCAAGCTGCTGAACGACATTATGCAAGTTATTGGTGCCGGACTGTACGAGTGCGGCTGCAGCTTGCGCTCATTTTGCCGACACTAAAGGATACCGGCACACATCCATGAGCGCAGGAAACCTTTAAAAATATGTATATATACTACAATACAAAAAGAAGCACCATTTGCATGCATATAGCGAATTAACCACTCATTATTTATATCTCTTGTAATATGTTCAACACTTATGCGAGATATATAAATGGGTAGTTCGTAGTTGGCACCGCGGTCTGGACATCGGCGTTGTTGTCGTCGCCGCGTCCGTTGGATCCCTCCAGGAATATATAGGCTTATAAATGCGGTCGCGCGCGAAGACGTATGCTTTGACTTTTGATGTATTTCTTTCTGCGCTCCGGGAGGTCAGAACTCCAGCGGAACTCCGTGGAGCACTCCGTTTTGGACTCTGTGACTATGGAACAACTCACAACTCGCGAAATGCTAGACAAAAGCCCTTATGTCAGACTGAAACATTTTCTAATCTGTAATTACCGGGTAATCGGGTAATGAGATGGTCTTTATCATTACTCTACCCACTACCTTACCCCTTGCCTTACCCTCTACCCTATTACACTGATTTTTACCGTTTTACCGGGTAACGAAGGGTGTCTTACCTTACCTTGCCGAGGCCTATGCAACGATCAGAGCGGTCATTAGGTGATTTATCGCTATTACTGTGGAGAAAGAAACGATAGCCTCGTGCCACGGTGTGTTGTCCTCATTCGGTGCACTGAGTGCAACTGGCCACCCGCCTTCGTTCTATAACAAGGCTTTTTTTGCGGCTTGTAAGCTGCTAAAACGCGATATTTATTTTCTGGCTTTGCGATGGCTGTAAGCGATATTTAGTACTATTGTGATGAGGTCGTATATGTGCAAGCAATAAAAAGGTAATCGACATGTTCACACCCTTTTTCCTAAAATGTACACCCTTTTCCTATAAATTTACATTCTTTTCCTATAAATTTACATCCTCTTTCCTAAAACTTACTTCCTCTTTTCTTAAATTTACACCTTTGCCAAACCTGATATTTAAGGCCCTATTCCCAAATCTGATACTTACATCCTTTTTGCCAGACCTGATTGTTACACTTCTGTTGCCAAACCTGATATTTACATCATTTTCGCCAGACCTGATATTTACACTTCTGTTGCCAAACCAATTACACAAATATGGCACCTTACAATATTCTCTACGTAGAATGTTGTAAGGTGCCATATTTCTATCTCCTACCTTGATTTTGCATCCTCTTTCTATCGAAGTTCGTATTGTGCTAAAAGGGAGCGCGCCTAACGGGGCAATGTGAGATGGATCTCGTAATTGAGGTAATTATTATAGAATGAAGGACTTATCCGGGGATATCTAATTTCCGTTCATGTGATATTGTAAGGGGTGGTGATGAGGTCGTAAACATCGCTATTACCGAGGTCAGCTCCGTGCAGTCTTCTAATAGCAGTATGTACCAATTTACAATATTACAACGATCTAACGCTTTTTAAATATATAAATAAATATAAAAATATATATGTGTATACATATAATATCACACCATTTTACACTAATCGTATAGCTACTCACCTCTTTCTCTTGTGAAGTCCGTTAAGTCCCCCTTCGCACCGTTTATGGGCAATGGACTTTGCATCCATAGCCTAGACTGAATATTTCGTAGTACGTTATCAACACCCACGATTCGAATGTAAAAAAGGGCTGCACAGTAGTAATTTCTGCATTCCATTACGTCTAAATACGTCGTTGTGGTTAGCTTAAATAGCTCTTGGAGCAGGTAGCGCAGGGTAGACGAACGACCAAGATCTTTTTTGACCATATAGCAAACGATTATAGACAGGTGCAGGTGTGCGAAGATAATCAGACAAACTCATGCGTATTTTTCGATGGTCAGGAGTTCAATTTGAGGTAGAAAGAGTGCAATATCGAGAATGCGAGCAAGCTTGTAAGATGCGACCGTGTGAACGGAATGGCTGGCTGACGGGGCAGCAGCATGTATCCTTTTAAAAGAAGCCATAATGAAGGGTAATGGTGTTTAGGAGCCTTTATACTATGTACGACTAAATTATAAACATTTTTAAGGGAGGCGTTAAGCATCCACCCCCCTCGCAATAAACTACCCCCCCCCTCAAACTTACGATGCTCTGATTGGTCGATAAAAAGAAATGCAACGAACAGTCCTTGAAATATTATTGAGCGGTAAACTACATCGCCGGACCCTTCTCTAACCTTGAGCCAGGTCCCACGAAGAGAAATCCCTCAAGACCGTGATGACCCCGTTGAGATCCAGTACCGGTTTTCTATGTACAGTAGCACATAACCAGATACACTTTGTCCAAAAGTGCGTCTGGGCAAATTCGAGCCCGTTGTGGACTTCAAGATCACACCCGGAGAGTAGAGTAAGTCGACTACGAGATGGAGGCCAGGAATTAAGTCATGATGACTCGCTTGGACTACCGCGGTAATATTTGACACCTAGTCAAGCTTTTGCTATTTCCTGATGTAGTAGTTTGATTTTTTCAGTAACAGCACAAACATCATTGTATCGATAAAATATACACGTACATGTTGATGTCCTAATCCATTTTTTACATAGCGCATGCGCGCTCGCCACACGCGACATTGAGATGTGATCATAATGCTACTTATCGCGCAAGAAAACGAGCACAACTTTTCCTGGCACCAGTCAGGTATCATTGCAATACGCATTACATGGGGTGAGATTTCTCAATCTTGCATTGCCTGGGGAGTCCAAACTTTTTTAAAACTGTTAGTAAGAGAATTACAATAGCCTTTTCTAAATAAACATATTTACATTTGCCAGTGTCAGGGGGGGGGTGTAAGTGTGTTCCTAAGGAAAAGGGATATTTTCAAGAGGAAGGTGAGTATTCTTATGTACCTGCTGTTGGTGGAAAATTGTCCGTTTTCATTCCTTATTTGACCAATCAGCGATTAGAATTCTTGTTAATTTTTTCATCGACCAATCAGAGCATCGTAAGTGTGGGGGGATATTTATTGCGACGGGGGTGGATACTTAACGTCTCCCCATTTTAATTTTAACAATATCGTTGTGTGCCTATTAAGTAAAAGGCTTTATGATAGAGTTATATTCTATTATATGTGTAATTAGTAGTAAAAGTAAGATATTTGATAAATCATATAGAGATCAAATATTAGTGATAAGAAGGTAAATAATGTGTTTGGGAAAGTGTGTTAGTTTAAAAAGTTTATAAAAATATATCAATTCTTTAAAAAAAGGAAACCTTTAATCTCCCCACAGTTTTCTGGTAAAGTCCTCTCAGTATGATATAACACGACATAATCGGCTTATTAAGGGCTGTATATTCACCCATTTTGACTGCACAAATGTTAAAGTAACTGAAGCTATAGTCATACAAATTGTCTGCTTTAAGGAATTAGACCTTCCGCTCGTGCGTCTCTGCAATACACTCTTACTTGCGCGAGCGTGAAGTCTCATATTTCACCTTTTTGGCTATACTGGCAGAACCAGAAGCGTTATATGACGTGTATCAGCACTATACTTGTCCCGGTGCCCCAACATGTTGGTCTTACGAGTGCTCCCGTTTAGGCCTCATACGCGCGCTGTTCTCTTGTGCGCTAACATCTTCACATCCTCTTGGATGCTATCAGTTCAGGCTTACATCGCGCAATGAAAGATAAAGAACAGCACGGGATTTACCGAATATCCACATTACCGTACAGATAAATGTACTCGCGTCGCGTGCTCGTGATTTAATATTAATATTTAATAAAGAAAGAAGCAGTCTTGCCAATCACTAGCACATACATTTTTTTCTGTTAGTACGATGGGGATTTTTTTTCGCTGCTAAGTTGGCGTCGGCTCCAAAGTAATGTGCAAAATTGCGCGCACGTGTGGACGCGACATCTTCAAGTCCGCAAAATTAACAATCTAGGGCTGGGCAAAATCTTTCGGTAAATAGTACAAGCGAAAATAACGACAACTACACAAATTATGGCAAACTGACGTTGGAAACAGTTCATTGTAATATCGTTCCCGCTACGCATACCTATATTTGGGAAATGTTATTTTCCGTCCCTGATATATTAATTCCACTCATATGGAGTATTCGTTTGAACACCGTCCTTTTTCACACCTAAAAACAGATTATACACTTTTTTCTGCCCATGCTTATTTATAATTATCGGTATTGTACCCTATCGCATTCAGAAGGGATAGATTTTTGTTCGTTGGCCAATCACAATATAGGGGTATATTTTTACGCCCATGCATTAATTACTATGTCCCTAACACCACAACGCCAATTGTTAAGCTACGAAACCCGTCGGTAAATTTTAGAAGGATTTAGACCGAGCAGCTCTTTTATATCGACAGACTCATTCACCCCACACTTTGGCCACTAATAAAAGTCCCGCTCGTACTCATAACAGAACATGTCACATCCGATCAAACATTCGAAAGTCGGCCCGTTTTAATCGGTCACATTTTAGGTGTATGTCGAGAATCTGGCTATAGAATTTTAATAAAATGCTCTATCGCCGAAAAATATGTTTATGTTCAGTGTGATTTGCGGCGGATAAAATCGCAAGCGGTCGGCTGATGAGTAAACCCTTGTAATTAGGACAAAGCTGACAGACTGTCTATGGGAAAATTTCGGGTTTATTAAAAGGAAGGACATTAGATATCACAAAGTGAGCATTGAGGAGCACAATCATCAAACTTCGAAAAAATGGTTGGGCACCCAGGCTCTGTGTAATGGCGTCATACGGCGTCTACCGCTCGAAACCAAATTTTACCTTGTATATGTGATATACAACCCTCAGTGATATACAACCCTCAGGTCAGTGATCTGTGATAACTTATGTGATCGATAACCTCAGTCATTTTTTTATTGATGACAGATTGATGCACCATCCATCAATCTTTTAGGATGCTATAGATTACTATGAGAATTAGTTTAACCTTAGTATTAGGTAGTTGTTTGAGGTTTATTACAGATAACACTGTAGAATAACAAATCCGCTCCCCTTTTTATCTAGTGTTGACTCGTGTCTTGTTTAGATGTCAGCTGATCGCTAAGAGTAAGAGCCTTCTTGTGGCGCTTACTCTAGAGCACCTTGTGCGACGATTATCAAAGTCGTTGTTTGTCCCCTGAACCAGAACTAGAATCTCTACGAGCGTAAAGACTCCATGAGTCTTCGTTAATTAATTTTAAGAACTAAATGCTCTTTAAACTAATAAGAACTTATTTCCGTAGAACTAAGTGACCTTAAGAGTCGTAAGTCTTCCACTGACGAAGAGCTGCGTAGCTCCGCTACACTCTGTAATACGAGCTTAAATACTGTGAATTTGGCACATTGATAATATCATCGTTTGTATAATTTAGAGAAATTTTTCGAGATGAACGACGAGTAGGAGAGCATTATACATACTTGGACGGAATTTTGTAATGAAAAGACGATTTCGAACACATTTGCCTTCTGGGCCGCGCTCCAAAAAAATTACTCTTCGAATCCAGAAGTCTCCAAATATATGGAGATAACGTGGATTCCTTGTAAAAATCAGCTTGTACATGCGTGGACCAAGTTTTGGGCTACATTTTGAAAACACGTCGACTTTAGACTTCAAAGGTTCTTACTCGGTGTTTTACGGGTATTGCCAACCGTTTAACGGAAACATAGATGTCGTACAATCGTAGATGATGCTAGCAATTGGACATCAAGCACTACAATTGGAATCAAGTGTTGTCAGCGAGCTTATACAAAATCAACACTTGTTTCGCAGAATTAAATATTACGAGCATTTCGTAACTCGGATCTCGCTTTTTGCGCTGCGAAAGTCCACAAAAAACCGAGGGGTACCCTCGGTGTAGAATGTAAAGGACGCTTGTATAAGAATTTTTGCATAGTGATGGGATTAATCCCCGTGAGATGAAAATACAATCCCTTTGGCATCCATTTACCATTACTAGTAGTTGCGAGACGTTGATAATGAACAGCGGAAACGGAAGCAGATACTTTATTGATCAAAACTGGAATTTTAAGCGATAAATTGTCTGCTTCTATTTCCGCTGTTAGTACGCAAATCTATCTCTTGGGAGTGACCTGTGCATACTCTCGAATCATTTTACCAGAGATACTCACCAGCTTAAAAGGCCATGTTAATACACAGTTTCGTGGAATTGCAACAGGAGGCTTCCAGCTATTGGCAAGCCATCGTTTTTCAGGACAAAAGACGTCCCACGGATATTAGATAATAATTAATATCCAAAAGTATCTATAATACGTGTCCCATCAGCCTTTAAATAAACAGCCAAATGAATTCTTAAATGCAGTAATTGCATTAAAAAGGCCACGATATGCGCAAATGTCCCACAAAGACAGTTTAGCTATGCGTACAGAACAGATCACCCGAAAATCATAAAGCCGTCTGACATATGTAGTGGTGAAACGGGTATGAAATAATTTCGTCTTTGTTGAATTTAAATATCACATCTACTCAACTGTATGCCGGGCAAATGAGGGCCATCAAACATTCCAGTCGTTCGAAACGAGCATACTGATATTTCAATAAGTTTTGGGAACCATTAATCTCCCCTCAGTTTTCTGGTAAAATACCCTTGTCTAGAGGGTATTACTTCACAATGACCGGGTTTAAACATCTGTTCGACCTAATTCAGTACGGGTCACAATCGTTCGTATGTGTTCTTTAGCGCAAGATTATGTCAAGCGTTTTCTGAAACGTTTGCGGACTCGAAGCTTTACGTCTGGAGATGCTCTCAATTGCCTATTATATTTTAAAGGTAGACGCCTCTACAACAGCAGGCAATCCCCATCACGCTTTCATGCAAAGGTTTCTGCGCTAGTAGGTGGTAAGACTGCTACTTTCGTTATCATTAATTTTATGCGTATTCGGATCGTTCGTGTCGTGTGCACGCGACGCGTGTTATAATAATCTGTCCAGTTCGTTACGAAATAACTTCCTATTTTCTTGTGCTGTTCCGAATCTGTTCATGTGCAATGTAGGTCCACATAAGAACATGCAGGAGGACATTAAGATGGTCATGGACATGGAGCTTTCGACAAGCGCGCATGCGGATGCCCCTGTTATTAGGAAGATGTTAAGGCACCACACCAAGTGAGATACTGCTTTACGATAATCCAGTTGCTGGTGCTGCCAATGACGCCGAGGAAACTGCATGCTCGTGTAAGTAAGCGTCTATTTCAGTAATGCACGAGTGATGGTGTCTAAAACGTTAATAGACTTGCACTGAGGAATGCATTTAAAGTTATTTTGATCGACAAATTGGTTCCGTTGAGTTCTGTAGGTGTTGGTGTTGGCTCGATTAACTTTCCACATTGTTATGCATCGTGACCCACCCTAATGCAACGGCCGCATCATCTTCACAAATTCTACGAATTTATTGCATCAGTGATGCTGATCGTTACTTGCTTGAGTTTAATATGATGACTTTACACTCACTCATTTGCTCACTCGCATCTTTTGATTTATGGACATCGCTACTTGGCTGAAAGGCCGCCGACAATGACGACCACCACAACACATTTTTACGCAAAAAAGGTTCAATTGTATATGATTACGACAAAAATGACTTTTAAAAACCGACTGATGTGATATTGTTAAATCTGTTCTCTACTCATAATTAGCCAATCATGTAGCGTTATATCAAACTGAGGGGATTTCACCGGGAAACTGAGGAAAGATTAAAGATCCCTTAAGTTTTTCATAATAAATCACCTCATTTAAAAATAATTATACCGAAAACCTTATTGACGTCGACGTCGCATAATCCCTGCATTTTCCTATTTTTAGCTTACGATGTGTTTCTTTAAGAAATAGATGAAAGCGGCTAGTAAGGTATTTTTAATCGATAATAGCCATAATTTAACAACCCTCAGTTCATAATAACTTTTAAATTAAATAAACAAAAGATAGGTTTATATTTAAAATTTTAATATATAGTCGTTCTTAAGTTTCAGCCACGGTTTTTACATGTAGAACTCATCAAAGTAGTAGTTTTACGTGCTAGCTTATTAGAACGGCAAGACAGGTGCGCATCATCGCAGCACATTCCAATTAAAGGAACATCTCACTATATATATTAGAGATATGCTGACGTGTTTTAGTTAAAATATTAGACTGACGTCAATTCAGTGGGGCTCATAACATTTGACTTACTTGATGTGGACGACATAGAGATGCGCTATACCAAACATTGCACGAGACATCGCCCGTCGAACATCAACGTGCTGTGTGTGACAGCGACACAGCACTTTTATGCACGATGCAGCCGCCATGAACTTGGAAAATACAGCCCAGCCACGAAGCTCGACCTGTACAGCAACAATGAAAACCGAGTTGCAACAGGCTTTAGGTAACAATCCACTTGTGCTCTGATTTTGGGACACCAGATGTAAATTTGCGAAATGACTTCCAGCTCGTAAGAAGATAGCGCGTACACTTCTGATTTTAAGCGTGACTCCAGCGCGTCTGATCTAGCATCAGCTCCGTGCACTGTAACGTGAACGTGACCATATAATGATCTAGGTGCAATGACCTGCTATCAATGATTTCAACACAACGGGTAGAGGTCACACTTCCATCGCCACCTTTAAGGAAAATCCACTACATTTCCCACAATGTTTAGTCACCGTTTGTACGATTAAGCCATTTCTTTCTCAAGACCCTCCATCTAATAGAATACGTTTTCTAACGACCCATTTTGGATTCTAATTGTCTACAAATGGAACTTACGTGACCATGTTCTACAAAATTTCTCGTTTTACTAGGAGTTATATATTACCCGTAGGAGTGGACTTAGTAATTTGAGGGAGTGAAAAATGTTTCCTATAAATTAGTCAAATCAGGAGGTTTTCATATTAAACTGAGGGGATTTCACTAGAAAATGAGGGTAAATTAACGATTCCTTAAAACGTTGGCTCAGACTATGGATGGTGAAAGAATACGTTGCCGCGATTGAACAGGAACTATGCTCATAACCCTGTTAGGATTACAATATACGAGCTCTTCACTGAACCTTCGGTATATTTTAGTTCTTTTTTTCGCCTATCCAATTGCCGACTTATTCAGAAAGCAGCAGAACTCCCTAGGTCCACATACTTTTCCCATACGCCCCTTACCAAGTATGACAAATAATCATCGTTAATCAAATGGCCTTATAAGGACTCAACGAATTCCAGCAGAATTTGTTCCATTTATCGCATACATTAAGCCAGCACACGAGCTTACACCGCGGTATAACGCTTCTGGTATACAATGAAATCACGGCGCTTGGTGCTTCACTTATTCTGCAGCTGCGCTCTCTTGATGTAGATTTTTCGTCTGGGATTCTACTATGTTTCAATTCGATGTATGGTAAAATATTAATGATAAAACGCGAGCACGTACGTAATGTGTAGGAGCAAAAAGTACGCAAGCGTTCCTGGGCGGTTAGGAACGGTTGAATCCCAGGAGGCTTCTATTTCGCAAGAGACTGGCTGCTACCTTCTTTTTTCGGATATTCTCGTGAAAGTGCTGGGCATCGGATTACAAGGACATATAACCGAGCAAAATGCTTAACACATATAGCAGCTCCAAAGGTAGACATTTATGCATAATACAGATGTCTATTTTTTTAAAGTTAGCCACCCACATGATTTGCCACCTACCACCTCCTATATTTATATACTAACTTGCGAGCATTCCGAATATTTTTGGGAATGGCTATCCTCACCCACATTACGCTATCCTCACATCCCTCATTTCGTTCTTCATAAACAAAGCATTGGTGATTGGCGACCTGCAAATTTCTTCACCACATTGCTTATCGGGCTTGACCAACGCGCTTCACAATTTCCTCACCAACGGGTGTGCCAACCCATACTTATGGGTTTGATGTCATCTAGTCAAAGACTAAAATTCCTCTCACGTACGCAAGCGCTTGTATAAGTAGATGATACGATAGCCCGTGTTATACGTTATGTCAGCATGATTATGAATGCGTAGCCAACAATAACAATATAACGCGATAGCAACGGAAATCATGGTCTTCTCTGTATTTCCTTTATAATTGTATATTACGCCTTTATGTTGGCCAACTGGAACAGACAGACACGATTAGCTCAATACAAGAATAAGGACCCCGTCGTACCCTAAGTCTTGTACCATGCTATTCCTCTCATCAGAACATCAACCTGAGCCAATAAATGCGCTTGAATAATCCTAGATTATCCAGAGCATCGTTATCATGTCAACGGTACTCTTACTCGAGTCAATTAAAGTGGACTTGGCGGTCTTAAGCGAATGTTTGGCCGTGAAAGTCACTAAATAGTATCCTTATCACTGTTTTGTTACAATCCGCCCCCTTCTTGTACGTAGACGATCTATTGGTCATGCCATATTACATCTCCAAGTGCGTCCTGTAGGAACTAAGAACACATAAAGGAAACACTTTACCTACGGACGCGTGCCAGACGCGTTTCGGCCGGCCGCCGCGGGCCTCCCCAGTGGCTTCCCGATCACAAAGTGAGATCTCTCAGTGCAGCGGCCTCTGCCGCTATCGTGACGTGGGTATCATTCAGCAATTGTGCTTGCCATCAAGTTTAATAATCTGAACAAAAGTACAACTTTTTTCAAAATGGTCAATCATTTCACCAAATTCATTGCAGCTTATTATTGCTTTTCACGCCAGAAATGTGGGGAAATTGTCGCACATGGCAGTCTGTTGGGCAAATTGTCTACCTTATCAATATCTGGACCTCACTTATCCTTACGCGCCTTATACCTGCTGAGTATCATCTACTCCGAATCGCTGCGATTACCGACTTATTTGTACGCGCCAGCACTGCATACAGTTCGGCGACCCCCCCCCCGGCGTAGATTGCCATCGTTGGGTCTGACATGGAAAAATATAAAGCTGGAGCGAATGTTGTGAATTGAGCAGATGAAGTTTGAACTGAGCGAACTACATTAAAAGACGGTCATTTTGTAAGGTAGTGTGATGTCTGTCAACTGAATGTTATTGTGTCGATTGTTTAGATGAGAACGTGTTGCTGCCAGTATAATCGGATCGAGGCTACCGGTATGAAGGGTTTGTGAGAATAGCAGGAAGTGTTTGAGGACAACTATACCATTTATATCATAATCCTACGTTTCTAATTGGTCAGGCGACTACTGATTTTGTAAGAACAGCGGCCAACCTCATTGCAAATATTGCATCTTTTCTATTCCACCCAAACACACTACTTTTTCTACGTTTTTGGACGTCACAACCACGAATCTAAAGTTCCACAAACATTCCCTGCTCTTTGTTTATAATTTGAGACCACCCTTAGAATCGGCCTATGACACTCTGGGAATGCACCAGTAATTAACGGACACGCTTAATTGAGGGAACGGTTATCCATACATCCATATTTTGCTATCCCCACTATCCATCGAGTAATTAACCAATATATAAAAAGCACTTATAACGCTGTGTTTAGGGTTTCAATGTACTATCTAAGCCCCTACTATCCTGGCATGCTCACCCTCAGCACGCAATGATAACGCCCTTAAATATTGGCAAATGCTGAACGGCTGGGTTCATTTTTTATTCGACTGGATCATTCTTAAGGTATAGGGTAAAAAAAAGACATCATTTAAAATGCAAATTGTCGAATGCTGTCAGATAACCAGGTTTTTTAAAAAGCGACTTTGGTGATCCCCTAGCCAAAAAGGGATTTTCGTAGTATCTCTCGCGTTTCAGCTACGATGTACGATTTGTTAGAAATTGCATTTTTTAGTGTTGGATAGTCGCTTCTAATAAACTTAAACTCTTAGAGATATGCCAGGGCAGGTATAATAGCGGCTCACGACTTACAGCCTGTAGGGTTATCAGCTTCGGCTGCAGAAATCAACCTGGATGGACATAAGCGATAGAGGGGCAAGACAGGTTATTCAGGTGCAACAAAGAATGGCAGAATCCTGTGCTGTTAACATCTGCTCTTTGCTAGCGATACGGCTATCGAACAATTTACCTCTGTTTGGGGATGTGTTGGCGTTCTAGTCCGTGCTCCCACTCCCAACATTGTCGGGGGCTCCCGCGAGATCACAAAACATCCACACTTGCATATTATCCACTCAGCTACAATCACTAACCTCCACTTCCAATTTTACAATGCGAATTTGCTGCTTGTAGAGACAAATTGCGGCAATTCAACTGGTGTAAATATCTCGGTGATAGCAGTCGTGGTTGAAAAAATATGTCAGAGCGCGTCACTAACGATATTCTAGGCGAGATGCACCGCCCTACCACAAGCGTTCGCGACCGCGCGAAGGCATCATGTTTGGTGAACCTATTGACTGTGTAGCTATAATGGCGTCAAAAAGCGACATCTTTCTCAATATGGGACGCTAACAGCAGAAGGAAGGAGTGAAGTAGAGTATTAGCCTTTTTTGCACAGATTTTGTCATTATGAGCTATCAACTGGCAAGTGAGTAAGTAGTAATAGTAAACTAAGTATCGGATCTACTCTAGAAGAAGTTGGGCGTACTTCTGAGTTACTTCTGGTTACTTCTGGGAACTGTCCAGAATGACCCAGCCGAATAAAAAACGAACCCAATCGTTTAGCATTTGCCTAAATATTAACCTCCCTTGGTGAACATTTTTGACGGACAACACTCTCACCCACGCTTGACAGGGTGTGCGAATATTTGTAACTTACAGACACAAAGCTGGCAATGATGTGCTGATTCGAGTGATCATGTCGTCTAAAAAAGCGTGCCAGTCTTTTGATACTTGTCCGTTTCGCACAGTGACATGGGTTTCCGCAGCACGAGCACATGAGCATCGACGAGCATCAGCTGCTCTTCAAACTGCGAATAGGTCACTACCAACACTCTCATATCAAACGTGCGAGACTTCTGATGACACTCGTCCATGTCTTGGCAAAGATTTGGGCAACTGGGCTCAACACCGCTCTTTTCGTTAGCTGTCATTTCACACGGATCGTACACATAGAGTTGTCATAGTTGATTGCACTTTTTTCAATAGTCGCCACCAGTTTGGGGTCCAGATCTCCGCACTGTGAGATCTCCACGGACAATGTATACCGAACGGTCGCAACTGCAACACAAGTGACAGTCCAAGAGATATGAATCGTCAAATGAGCAGCAGTACACCACCCTGCGTCTCAGTCCTTTTCTGCGTTAAGTTGCTCAACGATTGATAAATCAACTGCGTCACGAGCGTTGTGCTGCTTGTCTGTTCCTAAACGACTTTCACTTCGCCTCGAGCGTCTCATTGTCCTCATGAATACTGTCACCTTCTCCTCAGCCTCATCACCAGTGCCAGCAGTCGCGTTGGACCTAACGAGTCTTTCCACGTTTGGAGAGCCGCTGGCTCTAGCTCTGGCGTCGGGTTTGACTATTTACGCGGTGGCGGAAGTGGCCGGGAAGGTACCATATGTGGATGGAGTGGGCAACGAGAAGGACAGCTACTGCCACGTAAAGAGCACACTAGACATCACCAAATGCACGGCCGCAAATAGCAATTCGACGGTTATCGCCGTACTCACACAGAGCCGACCGTGCGCGCCATGGAGTTAGATCGATACAGAGTTGATGGTCAAATATGCCGCGGTCTGGGTTGCTTTCTATTTAAGAGAGCGTATGTCGTTTTAGTTAAGTGTGGATTGTCGGACGCATCGCTAGGCTGTGGAAGTTGATGTGGACCAGGGCGAATTCAAGGAGGAATAATAGAAGACAATATTGTACAGGTACCATGCGCTAGCAAATTTGTCAGTATTCTCTTCACCTTATCCCGGCTGCAGTCGAAAAGATCTAGTGTTGCAATGGAATCGATTTCAAACATATTTGTCAGACTACATAGGGTGGTACGGATCTGAAATGAAAATAGCTGATCGACCCTTACGTCAACGAGGCCGGCAGAAGCAGACATCACCGCAAAACGACAGCAAAGAGTTCCAAACGGTTTATTAGCTTGAGCCACGAGCGAGTCATCCCCACATACTCATTCACGACGAACGATGACGAGCACTTTCTTTGCGTCCACATACTCGTGACCCTTTTTCTGTACAAGTGACATTGCCGTCGAGTCAGCACACAAAAAGCCAAAGACCTTGATGGCATGACATCGTGTTGGCGTGACTGTGGCTACTCCATCCAGGCCTTAGCAATCTCGTGGAAGCGCTGACGTAGCAGTATGTGATCCTCCTGTTCAGGGGAAAAGCGCACACCCGTCACATTGAATGGACAGATATTTAATAGACCGCGCTCCGTAACGTTACCCGGGTAAAACTCGCATAGTCGCGCCTGAGTGTAGTACAGGGGCTTTGTTTTTGGGTCATACACCAGGATGTCATCGCTGTTGAGGTACAGCACGCTAGCATTAGCAGCGATCCCATCGTCCTTCGGTCTTACCGGATAGTAATGCGCGGCGTAGCCGCAGAGCACCGACTTGCCGGGACCAGCGTCGCGAAAGTCCTGACCCGCAGCTCCCGTTCCGAAATCAGAAAACGCATACTGCGTCTCAGCGAGCTCGGCGGCCGCAAAAAACAGCTCCTTGTCGCCGTAAGAAGGCGGTCGACTGATGCGATTGATCGCTACGAACGCTCCCAGGATTGCTGTTGCTCGTGGCTGCTGTTTCTTGTTCCACAGTACCAACGATGAGTCCATCTCGTGGCCAGCGCGGTAGTTCCACGAATGACTCGTCAACAGTTGCTCGCTCGGTGAGAAGTTTAGCGTTACAGGCACCTTGTTCTCGCTTGTTGCCTTTGGTCGTTCAATGTGACCCAACGGCTTGAACGGCGACACATCGAACCGTGACATGAAGTCGTGTATTTGTCTCACCTTACCATTGCTACCTTCGAGGATGTTACTCATAAACATTTTGTCTTCGACAATTCGATCATGGAAGAATAATGTGCCCGTATTCTGGTACTTGTCCGTATCCCAAAGCGACATGGGACTCTCGAAAAACAACGTGTCGGCATCAAGCAGCATCACCTCTTCAAACCGCGACAGAGTCACAGCGAGTATCTTGATGTCAAAGTTCCGAAACAACTTATGGCAGTTGCTCAGACTCTCACAAAACACCTTCACTGACGCATCCCGCAAACTGACGGTCTTTAACGCGAGTGCGCAAACATCATAGAAGTGAAGCACACCCACTTCTTCTTTTGCCAGTACTGCTCGAATCGTCGAGTCTCTCAAATCTCCACAATGCGGTATTTCGATTGGTAAATGCACGTCCATCGCTCGTAGCTCTAAGATCAAAGACACGCCCAGCGTTGCAATGTCGTCGAACATTGGCATCACAATACCACGCGGTTCAATTGTCCGCTGCACCGTCTCGTGGATTGTGTATATGAGCTGCTTTTCCATGCGCTTCACGTCGTCGGCCGAGAACGAGTCCCTGTTTTCGGGATAAAGCGGTCTGTAGCTACTATCTTGGACATCTCCCTCGCCTTTATGTACACCAACGCTGTGACCTATAGTCTGATCCATATCTAATCGGTTTTTGCCCATATGCACTTTCTCAAGAGAGACTGACGTAAAGCGCAAGGTGCACAAGAAATTGGCCGTTACTATGAGCATCACAAGGCCGCAGAGCACTAGCGACAGCATACATGAACGCGAGATTGAAGGACACAGATTGTGTATAATACTGAAGGGAGAGCAGTGGTCGCTTCGAATAACCTGCGGGATCAATGGAGGCTCCTCAGGATGCATCTGTTGTTGCGTCGTGGGGTCCGCCATCGCTGATCCAGCCTAGGTACAAGGTCCTATCGTAGTATTCGGAATTATCACGGGTCGGGCTTCGACCCAAAATCATTGGCCCGATTTGGATGTTGAACAATAGCCGGGCCAACGCGACCGATTAAGTCGCTCTTCTCTATTCCTCATGTGTACCACATTTTCATCAAAGCAAACAAACTGCAAAAGTTGTCAAGAAGAGTTGAACGACCAGGTGGACTAGTTAGAAAATCCTTGGCCTAGTCGCTCGAAGTCAGTAAATGCTGACATATTTGCCGTAGTCGCACGTGATTCGATTTATATCGTGATTCAGAGTAGGGAGATTAATGACGCACAGACGTGCACCGTTACGGGTGGCGTAAACCAAAACTCTGGTTTAAGTAACAGCAATGCACTCTAAGTCGCACATGCGTTGATGCAGGAGCTCGTAGCCCTAGTTGAGGTTTCTGTAATATCTTTGTATATACCGTGTATACACCGCCGCAAATATAATTTCGTTAACTTTCTCCCAGTACACACTTTCAAATTGTTATTTACGAAATAATGTTGCTTTATGTATCTAGGGATGTGAGTGACCGACCGATGTCAAGTGGCCAGGTTGGCCGGTCAACTGACCCGGTCACTTATCCAAAGTAACCTAAAGTGATCCCGATATTAATAGTATCATAAACGTGAATGTGCCTGATGTGACTCACATACAAATGCTAAGATTAGATACATGCTGCTTTCTGCACCACTATACTTCAAATTCAACCTTCTCAGTAACAAAATCAGATATTAAGTTACGAGTTATTATCAAGATCCATCTACTCCTCGTGGTGGCGATCATTAGTCTTCCTCTCGTCTTTACTACAGTTCAAAAAGAAACTCGCTTAGCTCACCCTCCCCTAATAACTCGTTCCAGGGGGCGGGTCTGGACACACTTCATGCCACAGTCAGCTGGGTCCCAAAATGGCGTTTTATCAACTTCTGCGGTATTGTTTACAAGGGTGGAAAGACCAATCGGATGCTTGTGCACCTCGCCAGAGCTTGCGATAAGATTTCTGCAGATGTAAAGAGGGAAGCCCTGTCACGGCTTCCTGCTACCAAGGTCTTGTCCAGTTCAGAGGCTGCTTAAGAAAATGTTTGCGGTGTCTCCGACACCAGCTACGTCATAAATCGTGGATTTGTTGGTGGTGGACCTTCATTTTTATATTGATGGCTGGTGGAGTTTGCTCCCTAGGTTCATCGCCATTAAACATGCTGAGCTCAGACAGGTAAGTAAGATTGCCTACGTTTTTTATTGTCTGACATTTTATATAGGTTACTGATATGTAATGCAGATTTCCATGAAGCGCTTGTCAATACCCTCATCAGCCGCCTCAGCCGAACGATATTGGAGTAGTTTGGACTTTATTTACAGCAAAGAATAAATCGTTTCCTCTTTGCAAGAGCGATAAAACTGGGGTATGTTTACATAAAATATGCAACGTATTAAGTGAATGCAGAGGTCCAGAAGATCTAGATTCGACTACCTCCGACCGCGGTAGAAGAAGAGTAGAGTGGTATCATCGGGAGAGACAGTCATCAGAACTGGTGGTGACGCTTGTAGCCAAATCGAGATTGAATCACAAAAGTTCGAGGGGATTGATGGAAAACAGGAATTATTTCAAGAAGTACTATAAATTGTCTCGTCGGATGGGACGCAGGAAGACGACGACATGGTTGATTTTTTTACTGCAATTCCTGCAACTACCGTGGCCGACGCACTTTCCGAGTCGAAATTTTTAGCTTAAGGTGCATTTTTATTTGAGGAGTAAAGCAAATCTTCTGATGATGTAACCAGTTGTTGTGATGATGATAGCAGGACCTGGGTTGAGGCTTAGCTAAAGAGGGAGGTATTCAAGAATCGACACGGTTGAACCACTCAATGTCTACAAATTAAAACAGACATTTTTCTCTTGGCCGATCGATGGTCTACATAATTATCATTATGGTCTATAAGGTATAATTAAAATCTATCCTTGTTCGTCAACATATTCTCCTGTTGACGTGGATTGATGGTGTTCATTACAATGATTTCCTCGTTTAAAACGAAAAACAAATAAAGAAATTCACAAAGGAACTTAGAAGCGCGATAAAGAAGTATAGTGGTTAATGGTATATGTTGAAAACTGTATTACAAAGCCGTAAACATGCCGTAAATCTAGTAAGAATACTGCTAAAGCCACAAAAAAGACACTGATACTACGACTACTCATGCGGTCAAGAAAAAGAAGACGGTCTTGTCAAATTTGCCGTATGAAAAGCTTGTTTTCCTGTAGCATGAGGTCCTCGTACCCAAATGGCTGCACTAACAACAGCAACAACAACAAAGACACATGACAGCACAAATTATAGTAAAAGGCCCAGCAACACAAAATATTGTAAGGGAGTACTTATTGCTGCTTGACCGCTTTCGTTCAGCTAGCGTTCAGCGCGTCCGCCCGGCGCCAGCAAGCCAGACGTTGTTGGCTTTCTTTTGTTTTTTAAGCTAATTAAAAAACAAAATGTTAGGCTGTGACTGGACGAATCAAATATCTGTGGACGTAGTGTCTGTGACCGTAGCATTAATGTCATTGGCCGTAGTGTCAGTGTGTCTGGATTAAGCGGCACCCAATCAGAAAAATGTATTACACTAAGGCCTGATCACTTAAGGTCACTTATGGTCACTTGGCCGGTAATTGTGACATTGAACGTCACTTAAAGCATTGCGACCGATTAATTAGCATCCCTGCATGTTTCTGATACCTAATCATCAAATGCTTGGCTACGTTGTAATCCACTTATAGCCTTTCACACATACATAGCTTTGAAAATCTGATCCACCATTCTTGATTGCAACTGGACAAACAGCATTTTATTCTTCTGTAAGCCTTACATAGTAGTCCTCCCTCTGATAACTTTACCCGATAAATTTTATCCTCCGCTATAAAGAAAAGGTAGTTGAGTACTTGGTAAAATGCAAAGTAAATATATTTAGGTCCTTAGACCACAAACTCCTGTTGCTACTCTAAGCCTACTGGATTCTGCCTATAAGTTAGTAATCTCCACTTTGCGCATTACTCCTGGTATAGGGCAGATTAGTAATCTCCACATCGCGCATTACTAATCGTCTAGTCGCACATTACTAATCGTCTGGTCGCACAATACTAATCGTCTAGATGTACGTTTCTAAACTTAAAACGTACCAAAAATGGGGACGTCACTGTCTGGCAGAACAGTGCTGGAGAACCTCAAACGCGTCCCGAAAGCTTAGCTTCCGCACTGGGTATCGAACCCGTGACCTCGGGCTTCGTGCTGCCACACCAAACCACTTGACCTACGTGCATTGTTCCAAATCTGATTGCCGAGGCGCTTCTATAACAACACGCTAACTTATAGGAATGGACGTCCACCGGGGTCGTTCTATGGTCGCTAACTTGTAACGTATTGCTAATATCCAAGAATCCAGATAAAAGTATATAGAGGGAGAATTTCTATCAGATGTGGGGAGTAAATCTATTCATGCCAAGCACCGAGGGTATTTTGTGTGGTGTTACCACTACAAATGTCAGCCTGAAGGCTGCCGAGTAGATTGTAGGCAGAACGGTGGATTTCTCGAGCCCGACAATGCAAGGTACAGGCACTACCTAAGATGGTGATCTTTTTGAATCGGTGAATATGTCTGTAACTGCATCCTCCGCTTCATCTCCTTCTTTTCCCTCCTTCCTTCTTCTCACACTGCACCCAAAGTCACTTGATAAATGTGCTATGTACTCTCGTCTTCTTCGATAGTGTTGAGAAGCTTTTCCATGGAGAGCAGCCAAAATTTATAAATTGTTCTTCACAATGAACACCAACCCCAGCTTACGACCAGTATGCCTACGTGTCTCTAACATAGGGTACAACCTATAACCAGGTTTTTAGAGCAAAAGGTGAGAGCCTGTGTTGGTGGTCTATGCGTTCGCTGGGGTTCTTATTCTTCTTCTTTTGGGGAGATTCAATCTGGGGATGGAAGAGGGGTGAGTGGTTCTGGTGGAGGTTATTATTTTTATCATCCTATAATTATCAACTTTACTTTCGGATAGTACGACACTATCATAATCCGATACCTAATTACCCTTCATAACTTACAAAAATGTCTCCAATGAGGCTAAAGATAGCAGAGGGGGACTAGATGTTTAAAAGTAGCTCGTCTTTTCGAGGCCACTTGTACTTGCAGCATCCTCTGTTTGCCGCCTGGCACCATCAGTGGAGGTGACCGACGATGCATTACTGATTGCATCAATCACGATCCTTTGCCAGGGGATGTATCATAAGAATTAAATTATCGGGTTCCCTATTAAGAAATCCTGTGACCTATGATCTTTTACGTTGGCTTTATGCCCCCAATTAGGTAAGAAAAATTATAGAAAGGCAATATGCCCAATGCTGGGTCCATAAATTAAAAGATACGGGAGCCGTTATCTACCACCCACCCCCTGGTTGTCGTTAATCGCACATTAACCCTTCGCATAATGTAAGCTTAATTTTTAATGTACACGACCAGCTTAGTGCACTCAATTGTTTTGTCCAGTACCTTGAGCAAGGAAAATTTATGTGTTTTGATCGGATAACATACTAGTTTTTCATGATAACGCTCATCCTTCAATGAGTTTATGACCCTTAGCGAATATATGTTGACCGTCCAAAACGCAGCTGACTTTCATTGCCGCTGGGCTACGTACATCGCAAAAACAAGATGACGCACCGCTCAAAATACACCGATGCAGCTATCGAAGACGCCGTTCAGTGGGTGAGCCACGGCACGCCTGCAATCATTGTATCCTCCAGATACGTGTTCCGTTGCGCACTCTCTACAAGTATAGCAAAATCCAGCGGAGCATTGTGCGGTAACCCCTGTGCGACGTGGGGTTATTACAGTTTTAACTAAACGAGGCGAGAAACATCTCTTGGAATGGGTAACTTGGATGCAGCTCAACGACACGCCAGCTACGTGTAGCGAAATTCTCTCTAGAGCAAGCGATATTGACTTTCGTCTACACGGCTTCGTCTGCGCCCTGTCTGATGAATGGTACCACCACTTTATAAAACACCACCCCAAGATGAATACCAGGTAGGCACAGATGATATTGCTAGTAAGGAATGTGTGCACTGAAGTCAGTCTCATCGTGCTATATTTTACGATGGCATAGCTCGTGACTCAGTATCGTCTCGAAGCAAGCCGCATGTTCCCCATGGACGAAACAAGCTTTCTTACGCCCGAAAAAGCACCATAAGTGTGGTCGCCCTTTGTGGCTCGTGGAATGTGTTCCCGGTCCATTTCCACCACCTTCCATCTTACTTTCGTTGCATGCGCCAGTGCTTTCGGTGAAGTCTCGCCTTCACTCTTTATCTCCGGTGAGCGTGTAAGCCGCAACCTGATGGATGACTGCTCAGTAATCTGCGCTCGGTATACCTGCACATCCAGTGTTTTAATCAACCGCTCAGTTTTTTTTCGCAGCGTAAATATGTTCTTAACTCGGTACCGAATACAGTTGCGTTTCCCTTTTTGCTCCTATTCCATGGATAATTTTTATTTATCTGTCGAATTGGATGCCTTAGGAGAAAGACTCGAAATCTTTCTTTGTGTGCCTACCTTCGAACGCGACAACTTAATTCAGCCTCTGGATACTGCTGCGTTCTCTGCCTACAAGAAGACGATCTGCACGCTTTTTCGCCACTGCATGATAAGAACATAAAGTCTCCTTTTGCAGTATTGGCGTCGGATTTGCACTTACGTATGTTTTTATCTATTTGTAGGTTCCCATCCGATTGACAAGCGGACTGCAATTGATATTGGAAGCGACGCATGGAATCAAGAGATATGTGGAATAAATTCAACTGCGGGGTTCGAGACAGCTGGTCTCTTTCCTCTGTCGCACCCGCAAATGATAGGAAGAGTTGAATTGTTCAACAATGGTGGGACAGGTAGAAGAGCTCAAAGATAGTAGAATTTGGGTTCTTTACCGTCCAACAGTAGTATCGAAGGTGGTAACACTTCCAGTGAAGGAGAAGACAGGCAAAGAAAAGAAGAGAAAGACTACTGATGTTGCTAGAAGGCTCCGGACACGCGATGACTTCAAACAGATCCTCGCAGTATTATTAATGTGCAGAAGTGTGTACTTTGTTGTGTAGCGAGTGTCACGGGGTGAGCCTGTTACATATAATTAACATGTAATACTTGTTAATTAGAATATTATCATAAAGATTAATAATGCTCATTAATATTACCATGTAGGGTAACATTCGGATGCACTCACCGATTGGCTGATATGGACCATCTTATCAGTCAACTTTGGCAGTCCAATAGGTGATGGATGCGCGCAATGAGTGGTGATCGAGACTTCTACTTACATTTTGCAGATAGATATTATTAAGTTAAGACTAAACATAGGTAAATGATTATGAATTGATTATATGCAATCTAGTTTTACTTTCTAGCTCTATTAGACAAGTGTTTAATAGTTAGTTTTCCTTTGCAGATACCGTGAACGTAAAATGACGCGCGACACTAATTACACTGTATCAGTCTAAGTTAACTTGTCAGGTGCCAGTAAAGGTCAATAGTTCCCGTTACAGCAAGTGCATGAGTGTGCTGTATAACATTTCCTTACAAAGGATAACCTCTCTATATTACTACATTTCTATTTGTGCCTCAACTTCAATATTCTACGGCACAGAGGTAGGGTATGATTTGCATGGGTAAAGAAATGCTCGCCCGACCTTCTAAGCATACAAATAGTAAGTCTAAGTTTTCAAGGAATGTATGTGTGCTGGTATTTTGGTTAAATTTTTTGAATAAATCAGTCGAGAAAGCTCTACCACTGCTGATTCGAGTCATACTTATTCCTATTAGATCAGCTTAAACGCTAAGCTGCAAGGATCGTTCTTCCTAATCATTTATAAAGCTGTACAAAACTGAAAGTTTAAGTATACTCAATTTAGGTCAATTAGGAGCCTTTTTATTGGTCAGATTGAGGATGTCAGCGTTTACAATAAAAACTTCTAAATAGGACAAATAAACCGGATCTAAAAAAAATTCAAATGCATTTGGCAATATTTTCCATAATTTGTTCGTTTCTTTGCTTTCCTTGCAGCCCTTTGTGTCATTTGTCAACGGGGCGTGCTACGATCGTGCTCAAGGCATCCGTACAATATCTGTGATTGTCTACGTCTCAAACGGCTGCAACTTAACAGCTTCCGTCGACGCGGCAAAGAAAGGAGCTTTGTATGAGGCATCTACTTCTGCGGCTAGCCCTTAAGTGATTAATTGGCTGTGCTGATGCTTTGTCATCAAAGTCACCTGGCTCGTTTCTCTTACCCAGAGAGAACCATAAAGCTCTATTTTTGACGGCCCACCTTTCCTGTTGCGCATCCTTTTAGTACTTCGATCGTCGAAGCATAACCTTTGATTATGCATGCTCGCTAACTATCTGGCGCATTCCCAGTGCCATAGAAGTGTGAATATCAGGTTCGGTAAAAGGGTTTTGAATATAACAAATCCCTAGAGCTGTCAGTCTTGACATTACGACCTAGTTGACAGTGGAGGGCCACCAAAACATCTATTTGAGAGATTATGCAAGCATTGTCCGTAAACCCTTCACAAATGGTGTTTATGAGTATTCAAAAAAATTATAATGACGGAAAAAATCGTCTTTACAGATTTGTCAGTGAGTGATCATACAGCTGTCACACGTCATGCTTTCACAGACTGTATATACACACCTTAATAAACCAAACTCGCAACGTGTGGCACATCGAGAGCAACATGCCCCTTCTCGCGAGATCTGTTGTGGGCCGTTGTGGTGCCAGAAACTATGAGTCGATCGAATTAGATCGTACAGGTATTAACATGATGCTCATCTCAAGCTACATACCATGCTAACCGCGTTACTTCTTGTGCGATAATAGTTTTGATGTTTATAGTACGGAAACACTCCCTAAAAGCAATCTAAATAGAATGTGGCGTTTCTGGATACGATAAAGGGCATAGACCGGAAAGCCATATGGAAATCAGCGCCCTACAGACGATGCCCAACCGAATAAATAATTCTTCTGGTGCTGCCGCGAAGCTCGAACAGGATTCAAGTAAAGATATATAGGGATTCCGGCGTTGTGACCCGATAGATGCTAACTTTACTTTATATATTTTTCATGCGCTGCAAGAAATCAATCCCCCCGATCGAGATTTTGTTAACCTTACGAAGCCGTTAACTCAGCTCTCCTCACCGACCAGCGAATTTGTAGAATAAATGATGATGAAACTGCAGCGAGCGAGAGACACCAGCACTTGGAAACTCTGCCTAGAAACTCTGAGCTCCGTATAGATGCTGCTTGCCGCGGTGAAGATTGATAGGATGAGGCAGCTCGTTGCGCAGAAGAAAGCATGAACCTGAAAAGTGAGAAGAGGAAGAAAAACAACGAGGTATTAAGCAAGCCGATAGTGGTTGCCGATATTCGAAGCTCCTTATATATGTTGCTGGTAGGAGAGTGCAGATGCCGCCTCACGTGACCATTTGGAACACCTGCAAAAGGCATTCTACCACAGGCTGTATCAACTTCTTCATTCTTGCAGAACAAACCGAATCATTGCTTATGATTTACCATGTAAAACATATTAAGATTGATTATTTGTAACGCTTTGATGGCGATCGGATTCTGTCTGCGGTGATGACTTCTCTGCAGCATGCGGAGCAAGTGCTTGAGGTCAAGGGAACAATAATGGTGGTAGTAGTATCAGTACTAGTAATATAATTGGTTGTAATACAATAGTATATTTATTGCCGCCTAGGGTTTGGTCGCTGGAAACCTCACAGTTGAATATCATGAACGGTATTTGTGAAGGTTTCACAGACTGGTGGTTTTGTGAAATCTTACAAATAAGGGTTTTGATGGCCTTCCAGTACGCGCAAGAAGACAGGAAACTGCTGCTCGCGTGACACAATAAGAGAATTGGTAGGATATTAACAAGGTGTGAGGCTTACGGCCAATCAATTTATTACAAAAGCCTCACCAAACGTGATAAAGGAAGGAAGTGCTTCCTGAAACGCAAATGGGCGTGTACAAAGGTAGCATGTGACAGCTCTAGACGTAAGTCGACATATCAGTCTCATACATGCCTAAAACTGAGCGACTACGTGTAGCATCTGTTACTGAGCCTATTTGTGACACCTTTTTATTACGGAAAATTATTGTGACAAGTAATGTAACAGGGCACCGGTCGCTTGTACTGTCACAGTACAAGCTGCTTACACTGAACACAGAGTAAGTTGGTGCCACGAGACTTCACGTACACGCGTCGTGCAGAGATAGGTTTCAACACGAGATATAGGGTAAAGTAGAACTATATTTAGTGTACTTAAATCTCCTGTTAATAAATACTAGTTAGTCTTCTTTTAACTATATCTAAATGCAAACACGTGTTGTAAGTATCTGCTCACCACTCATTGCGTTCTTCTGTCGTGGCTCGGCTTTATTGGTTGATATAATTGCCCTATATCAACCAATGAACTGTGTATAGTCTGCATTACAATATTGCCTGCTAAGCTAATATTGTGAGAATACGATGTCTGTCTCAACATAATATTCATACTTGATGTCTTACCTTATGTTTAATATCATGTAAGATAGGCACCCCGTTTATATCTTCAGCTTGTGACGCCAACTTCTTTACATTTACTAGCACATCCCAGCATGTGACGCCAACTCCTTTACATTTACTAGCATACCTCAGCATGATGTCCTTGATCAGACGTAAGGACCACTTGTCTTTCTTCGTAGATAGCGGCCTGTAAATCAATACATTTGGTCCATTTATATTAGGTTTATCTGCCCATGCGGAACGAGAAGCGAGAGCATCCCGCTTTTTTTTAGTCCAAGGAAACTGGCCATATCCTTCCTGCTTATCTGTTTGCCACAAAATGATCAGCATAGTTACATATATATAGTCCACCACCAATTTAGATCAAACGCAAGACGTGCGTTTAGTTTAATAGCACCCAACTCAATATCTTGCGAAAATCTATCCAATGGCTTTTATAACGGTGTATATTTGCGTGACCAATCAAATGCATAGTTTCAAAATGAATATAAAATGTAATTAATTATTTGTTGATGGTGGCTGATTATCCAAAAATTGGTGGCTGAATAACGTTTTCAAAATATAATTGTACAGGTCTCCCTCTATTAACTTTTAGCCTCGGTGGACACATTTTCTATAAGTTAGCAGAGGATATTAGTTATCGTATTGTGGTATCATAGGGAATTATACCAATTAAATTACATAAAATATTAATATAATACAACAAAATTTAAAAAAGTTTAAAGTTTTGCCAGATACATTATAGTAAAGTCAGTAATTAGAGGATTAAAAAGTGAAAAGCTCATCCAGAACCACTCACTCCTTTCCAGCCCTATAATAAAATCAACCCAAATCAGCAGAATAATGGCCCCAGAGATCATCAACACAGGTCATCTCACCTTTAGCTTGTACAATTTGTTCAGGTCGTGCCTCAAATTCAGAGACACTTAGCCATCCTGGTCGTTTGATGGGGTTGTTGTTCTTCGTTAGGAAAACGGTGTAATTTTTGGCTGAAGCTCCATTGATGAGCTAATCAACTCTATTGAAAGGACGAGAGATCAGCCAGAAATAAATTACTAAGCGATTCTGAACGCAGTGCAAGAGGAGAAGGAATGAGAAAAAGGAGCTGAAGCAGAGGAGGGGGCAATTACAGACAGATTGACGGAGTGCGAGCAGATTCCCATCTTAGGTTGTGCCTGCTCCTTACATTATCTATCCCAAGAAATTCACCGTCATACGTTTAAGCTTTTCCGCAGCCTGCAGGACGACATGCGCAGTGCCAACGCCGTACAGACCACCCTTGATCCTTGGCTTGAACAGGTTTACTCCCCCACATTTGGTACAAATTCTCCGTCTAGAAACTCATTGCGAGCCCGAAAGGTGAAGCTATCAATGACTGTGCGCAAGGTACGTGAATATACACAACATGATTCAGTTCTATGAACTGAATTACTTATATCAAGGGGCGAGCTCCAGAGCTTGCTCCTCTATCTTAAGTTATACGTTAGCGCCCATAGAACAACCATAGAACGACCGCGGTGGACGTCCAATCCTATAAAATAGCGGAGGTTATTAGTTATCGGGTGAAACGTTATCAGAGGGAGCATGTAGTTTGTTTAATGGCCCACGATCAACTCGAAACCGCATTTTTGTACGATGTAAATACACTTTATAAATCTTGTGTTTTTAGCGATAATGTTGGGACAGAGTAATCTTCCGTCTTTGTCTTTGTTGTCGCAGCAGCTACCATAGCAAAATGAGTGTTACAATTGAGCTAGGACGTTTGAAGTTCGCGTGCCCTTTCAGCCTCCAATTCAATCGACACATACTGCTCTCACTGCGTCTTGGTTGAAGGATTTTGTCGCTGGAAGCGGCGGGACTTTTTTGCAGTAGCTCAGGCGCCGAGCCTTGATCGGTGCGCGAGCTCTCGTTACCTCATACATTTCATCTGGGCTAGTACTGACCAGGGCCGCCTTCAGACGAGGCAGCATCTGGCAAGGCCATTTGCTATCGGGGCAGAAGCCTACACGTGATTATAGAGATTTTTGCACAGTGGGTACTGTAGTGGGCAGCGTTCATCGACCTCGTTCTACATCTAGCTTCCCAGTAAGGCCGCTCTGTAAGATTCTACTGCTGAGCGTGCGAAGGTCTGTCAGCATTTGTCCTATTTAGAGCGTCTAATCTTTGCTGGGAACATTAAGAAGACACATAAATAGAGCTATGTATACTACTAGCGACAACGGCTGTGTACTTTCTCGACACAGCGCATCCAGCGAGTTCTTCACGGTTCGAGCAGCCTGCAAATAAATCATGACAAACGAGACATCACGTTGTAATCGCTGCGCTAAAAGACCAGTAATCACCTGCTATACTTGATGCGTACGGCTATATCGTCGTAGTGTAGTCTGAAGGCATGAGTCAGCTTAAACAATGAGGGGGCCACAAATCCGCTGCGTCATTTCGTAAAGCTCGTCTATCAGCAAACTGTGTAATCTCATGAGCTCTATTCGCCGTGAATTGGACGAGTGTGTCATCTTGGAGTTGCTCAAGATGTACAACGGCCAGCCCCTCTCGGAATGTCTGCACACTATTTCGCTGTGAGAAATACTACAATACACATACATTACGACTCTGGCTACCGCTTCTGATAATCAGTTGACTAAAGTGTGCTTGTCGTCTTGTTTATGCACGCCTCCTGTCCCTCGTGACACAGCAGGCATCATCACGTGCCCCTTTACGGCACCTCAACTTGAGTCTCTCATTTCTCAAAAGCTATTGTGCTACACATGTCAGAAGCCAATACGACGCCCACGGCGCTCGAAAAAACGGTAAAGCGCTGCTCGTCCATCTTCCAACTACGCTCGCTGCGCCCCGTCTCGGCCAAAATAATCTCCTACGGCCGCGAGACTTCTTCTCGACGCTGTCCGACGCTCTATGTGCTACGTGTGACTCGCAGTGGCACTGGCGATTGGTACGTGGCCAAGCGCTACTCCGAGTTCCGCGCTCTGCACGAGACGCTCGGGCGCCATTTCAATGGCGGCCATAACAGCAACAGAGGCCACTCGAGCTGTGGCGCATGCGAAGAGCTCGAGACCTTTTACAGCAATGTGCGCTTCCCAGACCGCCACATTTTCGAGTCTGGTCTGCGCTTTTCCAAGAAGCGACTGGATGCCACAAGAATAAAGGAGCTCGATAGCTACATGCGGTTTCTACTAGAGACGACACAGGGATTACTGGGCGACGAAGAGTCCGGAGACGGTGATGACGAGGGAGAGACGCTGGATTGCGACGATATGGAGGACGGGCGATGTCCTGTTCTGGACCTCATTCGGGAGTTCTTGATGGTGAATGAAGACCACGTGACAGAAGCGAACGTTCGGACGTCTGAAGATGAAGAGATGTACAGTAATGGTCGACAATCGTCGACGGAAGTAGGAGCTGCAGCACCAAAGCGGCAGATGCACCGTCTATCGAGACGCAGTTCTTCTGTGACGAGCTTCCACGTGCGGGAGCTGGATCTCGTGTCAATCTCTCCTGCCACAGACGAATCGATGCGCAGCTTGTTTGCAGAAGATTGGTGGGACCCCATGTTTGCGGACGTGTTTGACGAGGCTATTGCACCACCTGAGAATGCGTTCATCTTTCGCCAGATCGAGGACGCATCGCGCCCGCTACGACTAATCGAGAGCTATCTGCGTCGCTAAACCGGATACAAGCACCTGAAAACCTGTGGAGTAAAAGACGTATCTACAAGGTGAACGGGATCCGACAGGGCCTGGACACGATTCATTCAGCCTTATGTATTGTGAGTACTGTCATGTCTGATGAGGAGCACCTCACGTGCCATCAACACTCGGTTGCAGCATCTATAGTGTGCATGAGCGAGTAAACATGGCGCCCAGCCTTCACGAATTCCGATTGTTTGCAAACGGAGCACTATAGTGCGAGAGGGCGAATGCGCAGTCTTGGTCTTCCTTTCCTTATCGAGCGAGTTTAAGAAGACGGGAGCCCATCATTTTTGTGTACCTGAATCCATATTTCTTGTCATATTTGCATCAGTAGGAGACAATTAGCTGCTTCATGACATTGTGAAGGTGCGTGAAGCAGCATGTTCTGCGGTAGTAGCAGGTTATGGCTGTACTTGGTGCTAGCTCGTTTATGAAACAAAACTCTCTCATGACCCGCGATCGCACTAGCACGGAATATGAATGGGCCTTTGCGACCTAAAGAGCAAAGCGCCTGCACGGTGCTAACGTACATGGACCGACAGCTAGTTTTCTTCGCCACAGAATCAATCCACGTGCGTAGAATGCGACTCACTTTGGCGAACGTCACGTTTCCTCACTGGGTGTTACTGTTACGTTCCGTTACATGCCACGACACTAGGAGCGCCATCAGCTTCAACGAGAGCAGGATCTAATTCTTATAAAATCGGACTCTTCTATTTTAAAGCTGGTGAATCCGCCATGATCGCAGATCTTGTCTCACTCTAATAACTACGGACTCAACGGTCTTATTGTCACCACACACCGCCTCATCGCATCAGCACCCGAATCAAGAGCGCACTGTTTACCCCCACAAATCTACCAAAGTGTGCACATGCATTTGTAGTAGAAAGAAGCAAGAAGAGTCTGCGCTTTTAACGCCCTTCCCCGTCCTAGATAGACCGCACCCAGGTACAGAGTGGGTCTCAACTAGACCAGCTTTCACAATAATCATTGGTAGCCGGCTCTGGCACGGACAGGATAGCACCATGTCAACTAGACAAGTGTCCAGACCCTTTCATACAGACACCAGCCTCTATTTTTTTGTGCCGCTCGATCCGATAAAGTCGACCGGTCATTCCCTACCACGTGTCGCGCTGCGGGATAGAACGTAGCGGTATCAGTACCAGTCTCGCACGATCCGTCAATGTATCAGTCTAGCACATCCACATTTCATGCGTTTACACATGTTTTTTTTATGTGGCCTGCGCACGACCATCGTGTCGATCCATGATTGTCACACACGAAGGAATGCCACAACAAGGGGACTCTGTACAAAACATTTTTCAAGATGTGGTAAAAGATTGCTAAAAAGCGAATATATTTAAAATACCAAAATATTAAAGTTTACTGGAGGCACAACGGACGGTGCACATCGGTGACTGAATCGGTGCGTACAGCCCTCATTTTGCCATAATAAGCAATTTAACTTTGTAGAAGAAGATTTTCATCGAATTCGTGTATAGCAGCATAGTAGAAAGTATAATTTTTTGTGACAAATGTATATTTGACGCATCCTTGACGCGGTACGTCACATAGTAGGATGCAGTCGTCTTGTCTTGGTGACAAAGATAGGTCACTAGGACGTAGTCGTCTCTGCAGGTAAGTCGCCATGGGCTTCAGAGCTGGTAACTGATTGAGTTCTCGAAAGTTTTCCAGACCCCTAAACAATCTTGGCGCTGTATAATGCCATCCGTCACTTGCCCATCAACAGGTTCGTGTCTGTTTCGATAACGAACCAATCGAATATGCCACTTGCAGCCCCTAACTCTCAGATTCACACTGTAAGAGCCGAAACGTTCCACGTCTCTTGGATACGTCGGCGCATTTCCTTTGAGCGAAAGCAACATCTTTAATCGCTTGGAAGGCAGCCTTTCCCGTACGTAGCCCATCCTTCCATCTTTCGTTCTAATTTTGCTGTTCGAAGTTTGTAAGGTTTTTACCGGACCAGGGGCTGCCAATATTGGCTTTGCTTATATTGCAATATATCGTCATGTTTTCCAGAACATCGTATTCCTATCATACTTACACTGTCATGTACACATTGGTTCACATCTTGCAGTTTTTGGTGTTGTATCACTCTATGCTAAAACCTATGCATTTTTTTAACCAGCGCTGGGTTTGTAAGTTAGAACCATACAAGCGATTGTATAGATCTAAATTACAAACCCAGCGCTGGTAACATGTCACCCCTGCCGATCCTCTACCCCACAGCCGAAGGGCCGACCTGTTGATTCAAAAGCAAGGCTATGTCATCGAAGAAGCATTTGCTGTCTGCGTTCGCTATTGAAGCCGCTGGAATGATGTGTTGCAGTCGATCTGGCCTAGCAATAATAAGACAAGCAAGTGACGTAATTACTCTAGACATTACCGTGGCAATCTCTGTGTGAACAACTACCCCATTTTCTGGACCTGCACCGCCACCATTAGAATATTCCATTAAAAAATACCTTGTCTTATTAGATACGTATAATCACAATCAGAAGAGGCACTAGTATCGGTATCGGACCCACGCACTGCTTCCACATTTTACGATGACCGCTAAGGTGGTCCACGATCGTATCCTTCAAATCTCTTCGATGTTTGGCCTGCCATACGTAACGATAAAGAACAGTAGAATTTCCACGAAGAAGACAGTGCATTTTTTTAGGTAAGTTGGCAGGTACGCATGAACAAAAGGGGGCAAAACTCTGTGTGAACTGACAATGGCTGTAGTATGAAGCGTGGTGGAAACAGCAAAAACGTTTCCTCGAACAAAGCGTACTTTAGAAGGCGTACTTTAGCCACGCCTGTATTTGCTCTGTAATAGAAATAGCAAGTTCCATTTTTGAAAGCCCTATATTCGTTTTATTCATAAAACAAACACACGTTGGCTCCGTCATTCGGTAATATTCCGTGTTCGACAGTAGAGCTTTTCACTCCGGTCAAAGCGACAACAACCGACCCAAGGATGCATCACCGGACGCCCACTAAGAACCCTCCATTTCTACCGCTGTTTGCTCGCAGTGACCACTTCTCTACCTCTAGTATTCGACATGCTTTACGTCCTCCAATCTCGCGCCCGTGTATGCTTTTGCTAGCGCTCAGCGGTCTTGGGCTGCTAATAATGACGGCCAATTTCATGTTCACGTTATGTACCACGTCATTCGCTTTTAAGAAGACGCATGTCATGGAGAAGCAATTAGATATCGGTCAAACTATGGGACGTGTCATTGATGTACTCCAAGGCGAGAAAGAGGTCCAAGATAGTAGCTACAGACCGCCACCTCCTGAAAATAGGGACTCGTTCTCGGCCGACGACGTGAATCGCATGGAGGAGCAGCTCATATACACAGTCCACGAGACGGCGCAGCGGACAATTGAACCGCGTGGTATTGTGTTGCCATTGTTCGACGACATTGCGACGCTGGGCGTGTCTTTGATCTTGGAGCTACGAGCGATGGACGTGCATTTACCAATCGAAATACCGCATTGCGGAGATTTGAAAGACTCGACGATTCGAGCAGTTCTGGCAAAAGAAGAAGTGGGTGTGCTTCACTTCTATGATGTTTGCGAACTCGCGTCAGAGACCGTCAGTTTGCGGGATGCGTCAGTGAAAGTGTTTTGTGAGAGTTTGAGCAACTGCTATGAGTTGTTTCGGAGCTTTGACGTGAAGCTACTGGCTGTGATTTTATCGCGGTTTGAAGAGGTGATGCTGCTTGATGCCGACACGTTGTTCTTTGAGAGTCCCATGTCGCTATGGGACACGGACAAGTACCAGAATACGGGCACGCTATTCTTCCATGATCGACTTGTCGAAGACAAAATGTTTATGGGTAACCTCCTCGAAAGTAGCAATAGTGACGTGAGGGAAATACACGACTTCATGTCACGGTTCGATGTGTCGCCGTTCAAGCCGTTGGGTCACATTGAACGACCAAAGGCAACAAGCGAAACCAAGGTGCCAGTAAAGCTCAAATTCTCACCGAGCGAGCAACTGTTGACGAGTCATTCGTGGAACTACCGTGCTGGCCACGAGATGGACTCATCGTTGGTTCTGTGGAACAAGAAGCGGCAGCCACGAGCAACAGCGATCCTGGGGGCGTTCGTAGCGCTCAATAGCATCAGTCGACCGCCTTCTTACGGCGACAAGGAGCTGTTTTTTGCGGCCGCCGAGCTTGCTGAGACGCAGTATGCGTTTTCTGATTTCGGAACGGGAGCTACGGGGCAGGACTTTCGCGACTCTGGTCCTGGCAAGTCGGTGCTCTGCGGCTACGTCGCGCATTACTATCCGGTAAAACCGAAGGACGATGGGATCGCTGCTAATGCTAGCGTGCTGTACCTCAACAGCGACGACATCCTGGTGTATGACCCAAAAACAAAGCCCCTGTACTACACTCAGGCGCGACTATACGAGGAATACCCAGGTAACGCTGAGGAGCGCGGTCTATTAAATATGTGTCCATTCGACGTGACAGGTGTGCGATTTTCTTCTGAACAGGAGGATCACATGCAGCTACGTCAGCGCTTCCACGAGTTTGCTAAGGCCTGGATGGAGTAGCCACAGTCACGCCAACACGATGTCATGCCGTCAAGGTCTTTGGCTTTTTTGTGTTGACTCAACGGCACCATCATTTGGCAAGAAAAGAGGGTCACGAGTACGTGGACGCACGCAACCGCAGTACCAGCAAGTGTCGTCACCGTTCGTCGTATTTAAGCTTCAAATAAGCCGTATAGCTCGTGAATAATGCAAGTAACTTCCGACGCTTTCTGCGTCGTATTTCGGTGATGTCGGCTTCTGCCGGCCTCGACGATTCCGAAGTCGACCGACGTTGTTTTCTTCCCTATATACCATCCTTAAGTCCGGTAGACATCTTCGGATATTGAATACAATTCAACCCAAACCTTTTTGATCACAGCCGGGTTGAGCTGAAAAATGACTTTATCGATTGCTTGCATGTATTCACTGTAAAATCGTGACTTCCGTTAATCGTCATCTGTTCCACACTGATACACATCAACTCACCTTCTTGCAACTCTAGCATTGCATCCCGAGTGGGTGCACCGTTATCACGCTGGTAGTTCTTAGCTATTACTTAGTGTTCGCACACTTAGTGATGATCGCTGTAGGTAGCGGTATTGTATTGCCAGTGCTGGAATCGCGTATAGAGAAACGGCAATTAGGAAAATGCCGACCCTCGCACCTGTGATGAGCCTTTCTAAGCGTGCTTATCCATTTCTACACGGTGTTCGTAAACCTTGCAAGTTATGCAGGCAAATTCATTATCATTCAGGCACATATGCCGTCTCTGACCAAGTTGGAGGCGGTCGTAAAGGAGCAGTAGCATGTAACCATGAGCTTACAAGCTCCACCGACACCGGCCAAGCTAGTGGAGCAACGTGTCGCACTCCATCTATGACTAAGCACTCCGGGCTCTTAGCCAAGCCCTCGACGACGTGAGATGCTGTCTATACTATCGAAAAAGCACATGTAATGTTTGTGGTGCGAATCGTTATAGGTAAGCAGGTGGGGTCCCTTGACACCTAAATGAGACCAAATCCTTTGCGTGCTGACGAGCCGGAAGACGAAGGCGACTGAACAGTAAAGATTTTCTGGTCCTATACTGCACATGAGAGTTGTGGCTAACGTAGTAGATGTCGGCCAAATTAGATTCGGCGTAGGCCGAGGTCGAGGTCTGCGCGAATCGCTAGCAGACATATATCCTCTTTCAACCACAAGCCTTCAGGTTTTGAGACATAGAGAGACAAGCATTTTTGCAATCAATCACGCGGTCGTTTTAGCTACCTAAGCACAGAAAAGGCAGCGTGTCACAATGATAGCAGAGGAGGTTACTGGTCCACATTGCTGTAAGCTCTTTGCCCATCTGGCATGTGGTGTCAGACAGTGCCGATAGCAAACTACCTTTCGCGACGAACCCAATGCCACTTAATCCTACTCTACGAATAGTGGTAACGGCAAACAATTGTGAGTCACAAGTACTCACCAAAGCGATCGATGGGGCTGACACGGAGCTTTCTGCCAAGATAGCTGATCGCACGAACCGTACGGCCAATGCTGTAGACGCGAACCAGGACTGACTGCTCATTGGCTGCACTACGCATGACGTGCATCAGATCTTCCACCTCACCTACCTCCTCCTGTTTGAGGTCATGGTTTTTGAGCATAGATAGGCTATAATCGAAGCAGGCAGATGGACCGTGGTTGGAAGCACCACACAGTTTCGCCGCCCCATAAGCGAATGTACTGGCCTAAAGATCGCATGGTGAGTGACACTCTCACGCAATTCACTTTTCTTTGACACCGAAGTACCCGCGCCGCGCATGTCGAAGTCACGGTATACAATGCGTCTTATCTGTGTCTTGCTACTCGCCGTCGTCTCCCAGATGACAGTGTCAAGCTACGTTGCGGATGCCAAGGACGTGACAAAACCCGCTAACCAAGGGACCGGATCCGAGCAACTGAAGGCCCGTCGGTATCTCAGGGATGACAAAGGTACATTTGGCGATCAAAACACCGCGATGAACAACAAGGACGAGGAAAGGATATTCGAAGGGGTTTTTAATAAGTTGATGGCGCTCTTTCATGGGAGCATCGACGCAAAGCAAGTGAAGCCACTGATCCAAGAGACTCACATTCTCGAAGAGAATGTGGCAAATCTCCAGGCTATTCCGACAGCCTCCAAGAAGGGTCTCTCGCAATTCTTCGCTGAGAATCCTGCCATTAAGAAGGAGATTATTGTAGCGGGAGTTCTTTTGTCTTTGATCGTCGCAGTTCCGCTGACTGTTAAGTCATTTTATCCAGCTTAAAGGTAATGACTCTAATTTGACCATTCTTCATACCACTCAATTGTAACCCTCTCTTGAGCCCCGAACGGCACGTCGGGTCTGTTGGCATGTTAGTAATTTCGAGCGCTTGTGTTCTTAATCAAGGGTAGTAAATATGCGCAAAACAACTTTTGATACAAGCTATCTGCTAGACCAATTAGACGCACTGTGTTTGCCTCGAATTTATGTCGCCACTTTGATGACAAATCTCTAGTAGGAAGTTCGCTTCGCATGCTTGGAAATGTATCGTCTTCTAAGACTTCTATGACTTTCTTACCAGCACGTTTTGTCGAACGCATACTGAATACTGCTGTGCCAGGCATCTATCCTGTTCCATGATCTATCCCGCCATCCAGTGGACGTAATTGTCAATTCACTTTTCTTCTTTGCTATCTTGAATCAACATTGGAAGTCTCTCTCAAACAGGTGTTCGACTGTTGAAATGCACGAGCTGCAATTTAATAGCCTGAAATATAGCACTAGATACTTCGGGTCCGTACATCGTGGCATCCTTGAGGATAATCGACTCCGTGCGGGTGCCATAAGTACCTTTTTTAAGATGACGCGACGTCTGGCCGCTAGCTGTTGTCCATCGATCGGAATGATTACTATCGCACCATTGGTCATGAGTCCGCTCCTACTTATTTGCGATGCTATCGATTGAAAGTTGCCTACGAGCAGACGTATCCCGCGTCTTCGTACGACTTGGAATGATAATTCTTCGATCGTCGGTAAAAACCACCAGCGATTCGCGTTTTTCGTGGCGGGTAGCCTGTGACACGCACACCCACCAGTGCTGCGCACTAGAAACTGTTGAGGTGCAGACGCCATTCGCCTGATTCATATCTTGGCACTATTCGTTTTTGCTTTACATAAGAAGTCGAACAACAAGATTGACAAGGTCTCGATAGATGAAATAACGATCGATTGTAGCTGCAATCGCGTTTTTAGCGCATCTATGTTAAATTAATTACCCTACGCTTTGAGATGCAATCAGAACGTCAACGTTTTAGCCGTGCTGCAGATTATTTATATCAGCGCGAAAGCAGCATGTATAGCATCTCGTTATCTGTATGCGTACTACCAGCCAGCGCTTGACCGCTTCATGTCAAGACATGCACTGCTCGTTTTCGGCATTGCTACCCACCTTAAACCGGATTGTTATATATATAGACCAACCTCTGTTTCCGATATCACTTCGTTTCGTCTTCCTCCTCACATCAAGTAGTCGTGCGGCATTCGTTACCTGCACTAACAATGTGCCGCATCGATCATCCTCGGAAAACCTTGTAGCCTTTTCACTAGCCCTGCAAGCAAAACTGTAAGTTTCCGTGTACATCGTGCTGTAATTCCTCGGCGTACTAGTTAGTATCTACGATGTCATTGCGCGCAGACTTCATTGATTGATTTCTAAACATGAAATACGTGTCGTAGTTACGATGAGAGTTGGCTTTAAAGAGTGCTTTAGAACAACAACTGCTTATAAAGCTTCACGTAGCAGCCGTTCACTACCCTAATAGGATTTCGAATCTCGCATGAACCTAACAGTAGCTTGAGTCGGCATTTGCGTTGCTTGCACTCAAATGAGAGGACTACAAGCTCGCAAATATACCACGTCGCACACAGCTTACACTCGGACATTAGTAGCAAAATGGCTAGGTAACATACCTACTTACCCAGAATTTCTTAAACCGAAATTGGACTAAAACCGAACGTGGAGCCACAAATATTGTCAAGACTGAGCGATCGACACAAGTAGTAGCATCGTTGCGGTAAGTCGAAGTCTGGATCGATTTATTCTCTGATCCTATCGTGCACGATTTCAAAACTCGCTTTCATCATATCCGTCATCGGTCTGCAGCATCCTAAGTTGTGCCCAACAGCTCAGCTCAAGATTAATAGGTTAAGCCACGCGTTCATCCATGCGCTCACGAACTCGAACGACTTGGATGTGACTTGATCATCGATAGACGTGTTGCAATCGCTTAGCATATCTCCTTAGAAAATATCGATACTCCAGCGAGCTTTGATCATCGACAAACCTACTGAGTCTAGTCACACGTACTTCTATTGTTTTCACGCAGGCAGTGTACTTTTCCCGATATCTTCCAGATGCGCTCCCATTGAAATACATATACGCGGTCAAAACCTCGTTGGATGCTCGATAACAAAAACAATGTATTCGTATCCATGTAGTCTCTTCTGCACCGACGTTACAGCGTTTGACGTTAGATGGCATCGTGGCTTATTCATCTTGCGTAACCTCCACGTTATTATAACGCAAAGTAGCTTTGTGATAAAGTGGCCCTGGCATAACTGACTAATCTAACCATTTCGTGCACAATTATACGTTATTTATAAATGCACGTAGCGCTTCTACTCGTCTGCACTAACTCAGCGGTACTGATATGTGCATGCAATGGGCCGACAAACTTTCATGTGATCAGGAAATGAGAAAATGCGAGTACAAATTGGTAAAGACGCAACTAAGCAGTGATAGAGAGTTTATGTAGTGCATAGGCACAGTGCGAGTCACAGCAGCGATTTCGACCGTTGCTTGCGCTTTCGGATTTTACTAAGTTTGGGTGGCGTCGTCAACAGAATCCATTAGTACGCTCGACACGCCGTCACTTTGGAAACTATACTACGTATCTTTTACGAATGGATGATAAAGCTGAATGGTGAAATATGCGTTTTCATATATATGGCCAAGTTGCTCGATCGATGTTGTGTATATGTGGTGGGTAGCTTTGACGCTTTATTTTCCAGATTTTCTATCGCTATCATGCAAGAGTTACGTCGCCAATACGAGCAATCGTTTAGCCATAGCTTCTTTGCAAAGATATTTTAAAACATCAAGCAGTTGGCAGTATACTTCCAAATGCTTGTGTCACAAGTGCTGTAATGGATAGAACTTGTAGACTGTTATTTTCTGACCTGTCAATCATACCATAGAATAACAGCACTGCCTTCCATTAAAGCATAAAAACGGGTACGGCTGTGTTGTTGGTGACGTACGTATTTATTGAAGGGTATGAAGGGCGAAGCAATCTAGTGAGTATGCGTAAGGGAATATTTGGACTTCTCGACGGCTCTTTTTGCGTGTGTCTGCCTGTCACGCTAATATACTGTACACGGCCTGCTCAATACGATCTACTAGACCCTCATAGGTGAATATGCATATCAGGTGTCGCCCTTTCGTAAGATAGCCGATAGCGACCGCTCGGGAGTTTGTTAGTCATGCACATGCACGCACACACGCATGTGACGGGATACAACGTCGATGGAGGGCAAGGAGCACAAATAAGTAAATTCTCGACGGCTTTGGACGAATAAAGGTCTCTCACCGTCGGCACTCAAACATCAGCAGCATCACCACCAACGGTAGTAGCGTATCAAGCACTTCAACCAGCAGTAGTATAAGCGAGAATGCGCCAGAGTTCACTGAGACGTCAAATGACGAACAAAGTCGACTTTGTAGACGCAGTGCAGGGAGAGTTCACACCAGCAAATCTCTAGTCTCGCCGAGCTTGTCTTCCCCTACCCTTTGACAGGCTGTGAAGAGTTTGTGTCACGAAAATTAGATGAGCATGACTGAGTGTGCTAGTCGAGTAACGTCCGTGAGAGTTGTACGCACTATTTCATAGCAAAGATCCGTTTGTTGGCCACTGTTGTTTCGACTGCGAATTGCTCAGCAGGGTCTAGATCACAACCTATCGACACAGCAACAGCATCATTATTACCCGTTGCACTAATTAATGATCCATAGCAAGACTTACCAGGAAGTAGCATCGTAGAGGTTCGTGGGGTTGACAACAGAATCGTACTCACTGGGTAACTTTGATGTGCAAAATGCCTTCTTCCGCTCCGGAGCCTCTATAAGAAAAAAAAGTTAGGAGCTCAGTGTCACCCTCTTTGCCCAGCGGCAGAGGGAGCCATCTGACTTTCTCTTTCTGATCAGTCAATGTCATGTCGTCATTCGTCGCGCTTTCTTGTCATTGTTGCACAGGTAAGATCAGGTGTCGTCTCTCCGTTTTTCATCCTACGTTCGACACATCAATAGCATCAACGAGTTGCTCCATCACACAACGACATTGAGTTTTCTCCACCACATCCCGCACAACCCGTCCACGGCCGCCAACTTTAACTATCCAACATGAGTACGTGAATATACATAAGTCAATCTACATCTCTGAGCTGAAATACTTACATTGATAGGCTCCAGAGTTTGCCTCTACCTTTATTAAGGAGACTTTAACGCTTGCGATGTAAATCACGTTAGTAAGTGTCGGCAAGGCAAGGATCCCGAACAATTTGTCTCATGTCTTGACACAACATGCGAGGGACAATTATAGAGACGAACTACAGTAGTACTGCAAATCACCATTTGTCTCGTTGTTAGCGCAGCGCGCTGAAAGAAATATTGCCGTTCATGCACTGCGATTTACCCACACTAGACTCTGCAGCTAGAATTTATCGCTTCAAATTAGAGCGTGACGCCGATAATCTGCTTAGCTGCACATATAGACGTGCGGTCTTGGCATCTTGATACGAAGGATGGTGTCGTTTGCGTGAGACTCAGAGATGATTTATTCAGTATGCAGTCCAAATGTTGTCCGCTCATTGCATCGTGATGAGACATGAACCTGCGACAAAGCAGGCTAACGCCGATTTGACGAGGCTTGTTTTTGCGGCAAAGGCACCACGTTCTGCTCCACTCACTTATGTTCTGTATCAACCACGTGCATCAGCTTAATATCGTAAAGTCCGTGTCTTCTGGCTGCCACCACCTCAAGGTACCAAATATTATTAGATAAGCAACGATCGTGGCGCCTCCTCAACGATTCGTCTCAGCGCATTTGCGATTGCTACATACGCATCATAGGGTAGTAGCTCACTGCTGAATTCCCCTGTCACAAAGGAATTCCATTGGCGACATGCAGCTCCTAGACTTTTTTGCATTGGGGTTCCTAGGCCTTCTGCAGACCTCACAGGCTGCTATCACTTGCACGACTACAGCTGACTGTGCATGGGGTGAAACGTGCGTTGCCGGCGATTCCGACTCGGTCATCCAAGCGTGTGTACCCTCCACGGTATGTGGTGGTTCCTCGATGGGCAATTGTCCGTCAGACGATCGTGGCAAACTTGCTTGTCTTTGGAGACCGTTCGACGACTGCAGGGACGGTTGCGCAATCTTGGACGGGAACAAGGGCACGTACAAATGTGTGTCGATCGCGCGGTGTGACGGATACTACGGAGGAGCTGCTTGCAGTGGTACGTGATTGTTTAAACTCCTATCGATTAGATGGAGAAAAAATCGTAAGTCTGACAAGGGCGATTCTTTGATCCAGACGCTTGCTATGCGAATGGTCTACAATGCAATGGACAGGGCTCGTGTAATATGGTGTCGTCGAATCTGGACGGAACGCCCAAATTCAGCTGCACATGTGAGAACGGCTACAGCGGAGAGAAGTGCGAAGTGGCTTTGACAAACACGCCGCTGATGAATTCTTCATCTGCCGCCGGTGATAAGCGATTGATTGATGCCAACTTCCGTTCGGATGCTATAAAGAACCTTTCGAGGGACGACTTAATGGAACGAGTCGGTGGTGCCGTGGTACATCCATCTACGAACATTTCATCTCGTCCTGCCGTAGATCCAGCTGGTACTTCGTTTACTAAAACCTCGGATGACTTACCTTCCACGAGTAATCGGGTCTTGGACCCGTCCAGCTCCGACAAGATTCCCTCGGCAGTACGCCCTTCAGCAGCGACCGACATTGAGTCACTTGCCGGCTCTCCCCGGAGTGGTGTCCATTCAGGTGTGCTTCTTCTCCTGCTAGTGATGGCTATCGTTTTTATGCTGGGCACAGCAGTATTTGTCGCGTACTCGTGCAAGAAGAAACAACAAGAACGAGCAGAGGAGGACGCGTATGCGCTCCGAAGAGCCGGTGTTGCGAACCAGCGAGATCAAGCTGGAAGGCACACGGAGAGTACTCAAAAATCACACATCGTCACCATGTAAATCATGACGTAAGGATGCGTTTGAAAAACTGCCGAAACGATGAACCTTTCGGCTGTCAAGAGGCAAGCAAGACGTGACAGTATAGAGCCGATTGTCGTTTCAAAGAATCAATCTGCGGATGCTTCAAATCGAACTCAGTGACGGTTCCCACACAGACAGACAGACAGACAGACAACCTGGTTTATGGACTGATAACAATGCCAGCAGCCACTTTTTACAGAAAGAAGCAGTCGTATGAACAGTGCATTCGAGCTCAAGATATCGTCAAACGAGGCGTACCATATCAAGCGCAACGTGTTTTTCGACGTGGCCGACCGTCATGAGCACCTTTATCAAAGTAACTGCCCATATCCCCGCCTGTCAGTTCTAACGAACGAAATGTAGCCGGCGAAAACGATATAAAAATAAAAACTTGCGGTGGCGGACGATCAACACTGAGAGTCGCACAGAGTTCAGCGCCACGTCGTGCCCTCTGTGTGAAAAATTGGCCGCTCCATACAATAACTCAGTGACATGTACATCCGAGACATGCAGCACGAGCTCTTTCCGAATTCCAGCTGTTGTGGCTCGTCCCTGTTCTACAGCCTGCTCTTTTGGTGCAAGGAGCTGGTTGGTCGTTTATCGTGCACTTGTCCCAATAACGATCCCGTGAAGTCGGCACGCAGTTCGGAAAATCGCACGTGGCATACAAATTCCAGGTGGAAATTGCGACTTGACAAGTCACGACTAGCACATATATTGAACGAGGATGAGATTCTCGGTGCTGCTCTTATGGACACTGCAGTCAACCGCGACGGCAATGGACACAGCAGCTATAAGTTGCACGACCAATCAGGACTGTAACAATGGCGAGACGTGCGTGGCAGGCGACTCGGCGACGCCCGTCCAGTCGTGCGTGGCTGGTACCGTGTGTGGCGGTTTAACGTCTGGAAATTGTCCCGGGAGTGCAGCGAGTGGTCCTTTGGCCTGTATGTTGCGCGACGGTATTTACAAATGCTTGTCAATTGAAAGATGTGACGAGTACTTTGGGGGCTCTTTATGCAGTGGTGAGACAGCAATTTTGAGAAAATATGAAAATGAGAAAATGAGAAAATGAGAAGGAGGAGGTACTTACTTGCTGGTTGTGACGAAAGACTGACGGTTTTTGGGTTTTGTGTTGACTGGTGCAGCTGGTTGCAACGTGAATGGCGTGCAGTGCAACGGACAGGGATCGTGCAATTTACTGTCGGCGACTTCGGATGCGACGCCGCGTTTCGGCTGCACGTGTCTTGATGGCTATAGCGGTGACAAGTGCGAGTCTGGATCAAGTGCAGGCTCGAGTGCTACGTCTGGCTCGTTTTCGAAGACTTCAAGCAGCTCCTCCAGCTCGTCAGGCTCTTTGTCTAAGGATTCGAGCCGCTATGTAAGCGCGTCAGGCTCTTTTTCTAAGGAATCGAGCAGCTCCGTCAGCGCTTCAGGCTCTATAGCTAAGGAGTCAGGCAGCTCTGCCAGTGCACCGCGCTCTTTTTCCAGGGATGCAAGCAGCTCTGTCAGCGCGTCGGGCTCTTTTTCGAAGGATTCTAGCTCGTCTATTAGTTCCTCGGCCAGTGCGTCGTCGAGTTCTTCAAGCGCTAGCAGTTTGGCGAGCTCGATATCAGATTCGATGAGTGGCGAATCATCTAGCAGTTTCTCATCGTCTGCAAACGGCTCACTGAAGGGTTCTTCGTCGTCAGCAACTGCTGTATTGGCTGAAGACACTAGCGACAATGAGAACGCGGTACCACAGTCCACGGACAACGAATCGAGTGGCATCAGCTCAGCGGTGTTTATTCTTATCGGCATACTTGCGGCCTGTGTTATCGTCGGAGCGCTCATGTTCGCTCTGTTTTCACGAAAGAAGAAGCGGGAATTGGAAGCAGAGGCTGGTGGCTTCGGAGGACCTGCTGCAAACAATGCCACACCAGCAGCTTTGAGCAGCTCAGGGGCCGATACGCCAAAGAGCAACATCGTCACCATGTAGATAGATTAGCAAACCTGACAGGATCATGTGATGTCTATGGAGGGGCATACCCATAAATTATCTTTATGCTAAGGGTTGACACTCCGTGCTTTCCGCGATAATTTTGAGCGTCATGTAAGGAGCTATGTCTTATCTCAGTGACGATTCGATCGCAGCTTTTATAGCTTTTGAGCCATGTGATCAAGATGTACAAAATCGGCTTCACTGTCTTTGGTCAGGCCAGAAGTAAGACCGATGGTCGAGGTACTTTTGTGCATTAATCGCCTTGCTGATGCCTAAGAGATGATTGAAGGTTGATTTCTCTATTTGAGCTTGCAAGGAGGTGGAGAAATATACGTCGAAGTATGTCATCACGAAAAGCAGCAAATTGGTACGGCACTTGATACTGAGTTATCAGAGAAGTGATGCTCCAGCTCGAGATTACGGTAATAGCAACCCGAACTTTATGACCGATAAAGAACAGAACAAGTGAATACTATCTCCGGACGGCAGGCATTGACGCTATTGCGCATCGCGATCTGCTGAAGTTGCAGACAACAATGCTACGGATCATGCCGAGCGCAGAAGCTCTAGACGCCACGGGGCGCTCGCAACGTCGGTAATGATTTTGCCCCAAGACGCACCACTTCGTATTAGAGCTGCAGGCCACAGGAATGTGCCTAAGCCGACGGATGTGATTGCTTAAGTTTCGTTGAGGCGTAGGCATCAAGCGTTCAGGCAATACCGAGATTGCAGTTTCATGAGGTTGCCAAACGCGCCAATAGTTACAAGCAACGATCTGATGTCGTAGTTCTTCAAAGTAGATCAAAGAAGCAAACGTTTAAGCGCTTGTCTTGCTCTTCGAGCACAATGGGGCATCACCTCTGGCAACAATGCTAACTCGAAAGGGAATAAAGGTAGTGTCTCTTGCTGCTGCTAGAAGTGTCAGCAGTGTAGATAAACCGATAAAGGGGTTTGACCTGCATCGACGCCAATAAAAAGCTGTGAATCTTTCAAATGCATATCCAGCACTCGCAGAGTTTAACAGCCCTCCACCTAGGCAGTAACTTTTCTATCGCAGTGTTTTCCTTAGTATCACAACGATTCCTAATACAGAGCTTGGTGCCGTTGGTTCGACTGACCTAACCTTGCTTAGCTGTACTTGCGACGAACGTCACGTTAGGCTCAGGCTGGTCATTTTTTGTGAAGTCACAGAATGAACAGCTGCGTGAGCTGAAGTTGAAGTGGTGGCTTTACTGTCGAGCTCGAAGTTGCGTATATTATGACTTACAGCAGCTCTTATCATACATATCCGGTCTTTTCACAGATCTAATCGTGTCTGGTCTATGCGACTGCTAATTCTTTGTACCAATGCTCTTGATAACCTTCATGGAGCGAAAAGGTTATAGTAACATCGCATTACATTATGATCGGAAGTTCGGTCAATGAAGGCTTTTCACCGCATGTGTCGCGACCACAGCTTACGCTGATCTTTTTTTCCTTACACACGACTCACAGTGGCGTCGATCTTGTTCTTCATCTTCATTTTATCTTAGCGCAACGTGAACCCAAATTCTTAACAGCTCGAAAGGCATTTCATGACGCACTGCGATTAGTTCTGGTCCATTTCGACGGTCTTTCGGAGATCAGCAATATTCTAATCCAGCTTTGGTGCCACAAGCAACTCAACTGCGGTCTGTAGTCACGCCATACAGCAAGAAACCCGAAAGGTCGTTAATCGCCGAATTTGACTAGCCAGTGAAGCTTTGTCTGACTTTGTGGACTTTCTCGACGGACACACCAAGGATGCGATGTACGAACAACGATAGCATAAAAGTGAGCAGTCTTCTTCGTTTTACCTTAGCTGGAAGTCACAGGCGACGGAATCACTAAAAGATCGATAAAAGACCGACAAACGGATGTGGCAGAAAACCCATGCATCATTCGTGTCAGTGGCAGCAACTTATCCTGCAAACTCTTGCTGCTCACAATGAATTCGTCACGCATCCAAGCGTCATTACTTGTTGCCAGGCGACTTGGAGCGTTTGTTTTTCTTCTTCTTGTGGCAACTAGAAGAGCCACTAGCAAAGCCTTTGGGGTCGCACTCGGGACATAACCATGTGTCCGGATGGCGACCGTCAGCAAGACCGACACACTCGAGATGGTACCACTGCGACGGATTCGGACACGTCTTGCCGTCACAAGCAATCATATTGCCATAGCTCGGGAGGTTGCAGATACAGTAGAGTTCGTTGTCTTCACCCGCGTCTGCGTCCTTCTTCGTCTTCTTTGTCTTGCCGCCTGACGCAGTCGAAAGTTTCGAGCTGTTCGGAGGCGCTTTGCGTCCTTCACTCCCTTGACCCCGACTACTGTGGCTACTGCTCGCCGTTCCACTTGAATGGCTACTGCCATGTCCGTGATTGGACGAGTTGCCAGCAGTAGTTGTGCTCGCCGTGTGGCTCGACCTGTTGTTAGCGCTGCGTCCCGATGGCATCGACACAGAATGATCGCGCTGGCGCTTGCGACTCGTCGACTTGTGCTTGGCTTTTTCCGCCGCAATCAGTGCCTTCCGCTCCTTGTCACGCACAGATGAGCGCTTCACTGCCGTCCGTTCGCCATTGCGAAGCCGCTGCATGAATGCGACGATCGAGTCGTCTTCCTCCACCTCCAGCGACAGATCGAAGTGCCGTGCCACCTGAGCCGCCAGCTCTTCTTTCGTCCAGTCTTCATTCAGCTTGAGGTGGTAAAACTTGCCATAGCGCTTCAGAGCTTCCACCTGTCATTAATCATACAATACCGAGCCAGGTCGTCAGCATTGTAGCTACATACATAGAAACACAGGTATAAAAGCTACGAGACGTACCCCCAAGCTCTTAAAGTCCACCATCAGCCGGGGTGGGTACAGAACGCGCTTGGCTCGCTGCTGCTGGAGGTTCATCTCGTCCACCATCACGTCGTCCTCAAAGTCTGTCTCGTATTATGATACCCAACAACCACATAAAAAGTGCGTACAACAGCTGCTATTATCAACAACAATGTACCATCCTAATACTCTCAGTCTCAAATAGTCGCATAGTGTACCTCCTTCCGTCAGGTACATCTCGTCACGGTCGTTCTACAGGTGGAAGTGGACAAATCGATAGTTTAGTGGATGGAGCAAATCGATTGATGCATGGACATTATACAATGCATGAAATCGAAAACGGTGGAAGCCCTTACCATTGGAAGAGGGAAGAGGGGAGGGCGTGGAGCTGGGACGAACGAAGGCTCGAAGGAACGAATGAAGGACTGACGACTAAGGCCTGGTCCTCTGCGCTTGGATAGAAAGGGAGGTCCGCTCGTGGTCCGCTGTCGTACACTCTTGAGTGTACTAAGTGGACGCACCCGTGACGGACGGATATAAAAAAAGCGCCTGCGAAGCCAGCGTTACCTGGTTGGTACCCGATGTTGTGTATCTGTACGTAATTGTACGGTTTGCGGGGATCATCTCAGTATTCTGAGATTTGCAACGACTGCTTAACAGCTGCCGCCGAAATTGTCTATATCACTTCACTTAAAAATTGCCATGGTACAGACCTTTATTATATACGACATCGAGCGCAAAATTGGTCCAGATTATTGATCCCTACAAATATGGCATTATGAATAGCCTGTTTTGAATAATAATCATCAGTTTCGATCCCCCGTCAAACTCGATTAGAAACGCCTGCTCAGGCAGTTACGGCCAAGCTCTGCTCTCGCAACATGACCAGCGTCAAAGAGTCTGCCTCGCCTGCCTTCAAGGCCTTTGCCGATGCCTCAGTACGTGCTTGTAGAGATACTTGATTATATTCTTGGGGTGTTTCGGCCAACGGCAAGCTCGAACTACTTTGTATCTACAATACTGATAACTCAATTCTGGAAACTTAGCGTTTCTAATTTATATGTATGTACTATTTCTATCTATTTAGGCCGGTGCAATGGGTGCACTTTTTGCTGCTGTGCTGTTGTATCCACTGGATGTAGTAAAAACGCGTCGCCAAGTCGACTTAAGCGACAGCAAAGAGGCAAAGGTAAATCTGGATGAAAAAGTCCAAGTCAAAGCTCTGGCTTTGCACAAGAAGAAGGCGCACAATTTGATGGGAGCTGTGTGGCTCATTTACCGCCAAGAAGGCGTCGAAGGACTTTTTACTGGTCTCAGCTCCAAGATTGTGCATACAGTGTTGTCTAATTTCGCCTATTTCTATTGGTACTCGGTCCTAAAGACTGCAGTAGAAAAGCACTTGAAAAAGCCTTTGACGACGGGCTTAAGTCTGCTCATAGCTTCGACCGCTGGAGCATTTAACATGACCATGACACTCCCGTTAGAGATGATTAACACGCGAGCACAGATTCGGCCCACCGACACGGACAAGCGTCATGATGTAGATGACAAGACGATGAAGAAATACAAAATGTGGGGTATCGCCAGGGACATTTACGCTGAGAACGGGTGGATGTCATTTTGGAAGGGGTTTATCCCTTCCTTAGTGCTGGTTAGTAACCCATCAATCAACTACACCATTTTCGACAGGCTCAAGTCCCAACTGCAGCTTTCCAAGATGGCAGCAGGCAAGGCAAAGCGTGCCAGCTCGTTGACAGCACTCGAGGCTTTTGTTCTTGCTGCAATTGCCAAGGCTGTGGCTACGGTCCTTACGTATCCAGTCATTCGCGCCAAGGTTCTAATGCAAGCGCAGAAGGAACCGACTACTGAACCACAGAAGAATCCAAGCAGCCATCATCAGGCTGCAATGGGCAGCTCCATGATTCAGGTGCTCAAGCGCATTGGCGAGTCGGAAGGATTCAACGGTTACTACAAGGGCTGCTCCGCGCAACTTGTGAACACGGTCCTTAAGAGTGCTCTTTTGGTTATGACGAAGGAGGAGATTACGAAGCATACCATGCGCGCGCTCTACCTACTGCGCCGTCGTGCTGATCTTTGATCCATTGAAGCCATTGCAGCTCATGTTTAATCACTCATTGGTTGAGTTTGTTATGCACGTTGCAAATATAAATGGTGCGGGCTTACTATCCAACACATCGTGTTTCTATTGACAGCTGGTATGACTGGCGATATGTTGACTACTCTGGTGTTTTGTTGTAGCAAGTGAAGTTTATCATCGTACCTCAGCATATCGGATGCCAACCAATGCAGCGACACAAGTACTATTACGATTTGATAAGAATTTTTCACTTGTCACAAATATTTTACGACATTACATCCTGTAGATCGCAAGCTGCACATGGGCTAGTCGAAGAACATCACATTATGGCACGGACAAGCACTTCTTTTTAAGCTTCATGAGCGGATCAAATGTCCGCATAGAAGACGAGGATCGTGGAAACTGATGAATTTATTTCATTCATGTATGCCGGTGCAATTGCTACAGAAGTTTTAAAAAGGTCAAGGCACATTCAGTGAGGCTAGTCGAGTGGCTTTGCGAAGGATTTCACTGCTCTTTAATTTGTCAAATGGTACGATATGCAACCTCATGATAAAACACTTCCGTACAGGCACGATACGATCTTCGCGAATAATGTAAAGGTTGATCAACGAACTATACCATGCCGTTGCAGCACGTTGGCTACCAAAAAATATAGGCGGGTGGTATATGTTGTTGCGAGCCCGAAGGGATAAACTATTCGTGACTGTGTGAATACCGAACTTTCTAAAACCTACCTTCTGTCTGTTTGTCTGTAAACAACGCTTGATGTACCTCACACGGGGTCGTACTAAGTGGGGTGTAGCCTATCCCCTCTCATAGCTAGATGTGCATTTCATGTGTCACTTCTTGATTAGATCACTGGTTGCGACTGCGTAGAGAGTGTAAGTCAGACACGCACCATTGCCCGCACATGATTGGCTTAAAAAGTGATCAAGGGTGATTTGAAGGTTCACAAGCAAATGCTCGACACTTAGAGGCAACAAGAATCTCGCACCTCCAGCAAAACGTAAATGTGAAATATTTTTCATCCGTAGAACTTGATGAATAGCGAAGGTAGAATGCATGGTGTTTGGTTGTAGAGGAAGCTCCCTCAATTTTATATTTCTCTTTCATTAATTAAGTATGTGTCGTCGGCCACGCTTTATTGCAACGGCGTTACCGTGCAGGATCATCCTCCGACTTCCTTTTCTCATATTTGTCTTTGTAGGATATTGACTACATTAACAAATGTCATTCGCACACAACAACCAATTACCACTGTTATTTTTTTACACACCATTTCCCTCGCCACCGACCGAAATACGCTCGTGAATATGCAGTTCTCTGGACTGAACTACTTATATCAAAGGGCGAGCTCCAGAGCTTGCTCTCTATCTTGACTTTACAATTGTGTAAAGTAACAAAACTTTATAAATTTGATGAAATGGCTCGAAGACCGTACATTCGCAACCAGGGCAAGTGCATAAGTTTCGAAGACCCAAACAAGCTGCATGTGTTTCATTAAGGCAAATGCTAAACGGCTGGGTCATTTTTATTTGGCTGGGTCATTCTTTTAGGTGTAGGGTAAAAAAGTCGTCGTTTAAAATGGATTTTGTTGGATATCATCGAATTACCAGTTTCTTTTCTAGAATTGACTTTTGATGACCCCCTCGTCAAAAGGGTTTTTTCGTGATAACTCTCCTGTCTCAACCACGATGTAACAATTTGTTAGAAATTGCGCTTCTTAAGTGTTGTATAGTCGCATCACATTAGTAACGAACATGCTTGAAGAGACGTGCCAGGGCAGTTGAAATTGCGGCTGACGACATAGAGCCTGTAGATTTATTAGCTTCGGCTGCAGAAATTATCTTGGATGGACACCAGCGATAGAGAGGAAAGACAGTTAACTAAGGCGCGACATAAATTGCAGAATCCACAGCGCTATTAATTTTTCCTCTTTGGCTAGCGATATGGCTACCGAAAACGATTACCTCGTGTTTGTGGAAGCTTTGGTGTCCTTGTCTGTGCGCCCACTTCCGACACTCGCGGGGGCTCTTCGAGATCGCGAACACCAAGTTTTTCAATTTTTTGACTGAACTACGATCACTAACTGCGACTTTCAATTTTACATAAGAATTTGCTGCTTGTAGAGACAAGTACAATAATTAAAGGGAGCCGCTAATGAGCCTTCACTTTCGCTAATGTGCCTTCACCCCATACATTGAACAAGTAATTGGATTTAAATCGCCTAAATTGTCAAATTGTTTGTTGTACGTTTTAAAAATAATAATGTCCATACCATCTCATATCACCTACGCTATCGTACTTCTGACCTCCCTTCTTAAAAGAAACATGGAAGGCATTAACCAGATCACAAAATAACTATTTTTCTGTTGACGAAGCTTGTCACGCGAAGGCTATCATACAACAATTAAATGGCAATAAAGGGTTGGTAATATCAAGGACCGTGAGGTGAAAGCAGTGAATCTGCAATGCTCATGCAACGCTTTCCACGACAGGCGATTCGTGAAGAAGATATATAATAGCACTCAAGCATAACTAGAAGGTGAGCAACATACAACAGGTGTATTGTGTTCTCACGATCGTCTGAAAGATGGTCTGAATACGTTTGTACCATAAACGAAGTGTCGTCGTCGAAGCTTTTCGGGGTGGTCCTCTTGAGAGTGAGAGAGACGTTGTCTAGGGCGCATGGTATTAACCGTAACCAAGCCGGTGCGAGCCTATATTTCGAGTGCTCTCACCCGTCGGAGGGGCTGCTCTATGTAGAGCTGCGGATATGACTGGTTCAGTCTCGACAGTGTAAAAATTTAGAATCTAGAAGCATAAAGTATAAAAACACGTTGATAATTTAGGAGGTCTCTAACTAAATATTTAATTAATGTGTGGGGTGAAGGCTCATTAGCGAAAAGTGAAGGCTCGTTGGCGGCTCCCTAATTAAACGGTGTAAATATCTCGGTGATAGCAATTGTAGTTCAAAATTTACGTGAGAGCGTGCCACTAACATTATTTCCAGGCGAGACGTACTGCCTCACCAGAAGCATCGCGATCGCGCGGATGCATTATGATTGGTGGACCTTTTGACTGTGTAGTTTTGATGGCGTCAACAAGCGAATCTTCTTTATTAAGGAGTACTAATATCAGAAGGAAGGACTGGGTAGGGTTTTAGCCTATTTTGGACCGATATCGTCATTATGAGCTTTGAACGGACAAGGGGGTAAATACTGAAAGTAAATTGAGTATATGGGATATACTGTTGATGAAGTTGGACGTACTTCTGAGTAACTTTTGAGTTACTTGGGAGTTACCTCTATGAACTTTTTAGAATGATCCAGCCGGATAAAAATGAACCCAGCCATTTAGCATTTGCCTTCATTAACGATTTCTTTAATATGCAAAAAGGCATGCCATAATACTTAAACTGTGGCGTCACTACGGTTCATGCGAGTAAGTTGTGTGAAGCATTTCATTGGGGCAACAATACTGCAAACGGGCTAAGTTGAAGGGTACGTTTCCGTCACACAGAGTTACGACGAAAGCCAACTGGTATGTGGAAACCCAGTATGGGAAGTAGGTACGAATATGACGGTCTGTGAATGTGCAGAGGTAAGTTGCTATTGTACACAGTGGGAGACGACAAAACCTATATTATAGTAGGAAGATAGAAGTTTTTTAAAGAAGGCAATGAACGTCAGCTCCGAAAACGGTGTCGAGGACGGAAGCTGGTCCTCAGCACAACAGAGTGTCCACCATTTACTTGTGCTTGTTAAAAAAGCACAATCTTGGGGGCGGTACACGCTCGAGGTGTTGTACCGAAAAGGGCTGTCGATGAACCCATATGGGTATCATGAACCACTTTGTTCGAACATGCCACTTTAACCCACACTACGATAGCTCGGCCTTATAAGGCCACATTATTTACCCGAGCGGTGTATCAGTGACCGCACCTACAAGCTTTATGACAACGCTTTTGTGGTTAAAGATGTCGCTCATCCTTAGTGTCGATAGCGTAGACTAGGTGGGTTTGCTATAGAGTTGCCTTTCAATCCAGCCGCAAATTTGATTATGATCTTACTTGTGGGTATCCCGATCGCTGTAGAGGCGTTTCTTTGTGATTATGCAGCCCTGTGTAAATAATGAGTGAATAGTAATACAAGGAACCGAGAGTCGAGACGCGTACAAGGCAGTTGTTTGGCTTACATAATCCATCCTGATACTGCAGTAATTCAATTGTACACTTCGTGTCGATTGCAGCGTCAATAGTCTCGCTTGTGGAGTCCTAGGTCTCGCATTTAATTGCGCGATAGCGTAAGCGGACGCAGAAAGCGTAGGCAACTTTGATTACATATTACTATACACTCGTATGGTGAATGATGTGCCTTAGATCAAAGTGAAGCTTCGTCACGTTCGTGGTTCACTTACGTAACTATAGTTTTACGCAGCAGTTCTCTCGTCGCTGCTGACCTCTCTCGTCAAAAACAGCCTACTTGCTCTCGTTTTACAACAAGGTTTATGCCAGCTTATACACTTAAGTGTCATGTAGAGGTCTATCCAGGTTTGGCTTGACGGTAGTGTGAAAGGTCTTCGACGAGATGTACAGAGCCCCTCCACTTTAAAGCTCGTCAACAGGTGAAAGCTCTAGAGTAAATGTCGCGACCTGGGATCAGGTTTCTAGCGCAACAGAAGACTTACGATAAACCTCGTTGCATATGCTCGCTTGTTCTAAGACCGGGCAGTACATTCTCGTAGCATGCTTTGTGTGGGACAATAGTGGATCGACGCTATGGCCGCTCGCAGGCCACATAAAAAGCATGCGTAATGCAGCAAAATGTGGATGAGCAAGCCTGATTCATTGATGGATCGTGCGAGGCTGGCACTGATACCGCCACGCTCTCTTCGCATTGAGAAAGACAGCTGGTAGGGAATGACCGGTCGACTTTATCGGATCGAGCGGCACAAAAAAAAAGAGGCTGGTGTCTGTATGAAAGGGTCTGGACACTTGTCTAGTTGACATGGTGCTATCCTGTCCGTGCCAGAGCCGGCTACCAATGATTATTGTGAAAGCTGGTCTAGTTGAGACCCACTCTGTACCTGGGTGCGGTCTATCTAGGACGGGGAAGGGCGTTAAAAGCGCAGACTCTTTGTTGCTTCTTCCTATTGCAAATGCATGTGCGCGTTGGTAAAAAAAGTGTGGGGCAAACAGTGCGCTCTTGATTCGGGTGCTGATGCGATGAGGCGGTGTGTGGTGACAATAAGACCGTTGAGTCCGTAGTTATTAGAGTGAGACAAGATCTGCGATCATGGCGGATTCACCAGCTTTAAAATAGAAGAGTCCGATTTTATAAGAATTAGATTCTGCTCTCGTTGAAGCTGATGGCGCTCCTAGTGTCGTGGCATGCAACGGAACGTAACAGTAACACCCAGTGAGGAAACGTGACGTTCGCCAAAGTGAGTCGCATTCTACGCACGTGGATTGATTCTGTGGCGAAGAAAACTAGCTGTCGGTCCATGTACGTTAGCACCGTGCAGGCGCTTTGCTCTTTAGGTCGCAAAGGCCCATTTATATTCCGTGCTAGTGCGATCGCGGGTCATGAGAGAGTTTTGTTTCATGAACGAGCTAGCACCAAGTACAGCCATAACCTGCTACTACCGCAGAACATGCTGCTTCACGCACCTTCACAATGTCATGAAGCAGCTAATTGTCTCCTACTGATGCAAATATGACAAGAAATATGGATTCAGGTACACAAAAATGATGGGCTCCCGTCTTCTTAAACTCGCTCGATAAGGAAAGGAAGACCAAGACTGCGCATTCGCCCTCTCGCGCTATAGAGCTCCGTTTGCAAACAATCGGAATTCGTGAGGCTGGGCGCCATGTTTACTCGCTCATGCACACTATAGATGCTGCAACCGAGTGTTGATGGCACGTGAGGTGCTCCTCATCAGACATGACAGTACTCACAATACATAAGGCTGAATGAATCGTGTCCAGGCCCTGTCGGATCCCGTTCACCTTGTAGATACGTCTTTTACTCCACAGGTTTTCAGGTGCTTGTATCCGGTTTAGCGACGCAGATAGCTCTCGATTAGTCGTAGCGGGCGCGATGCGTCCTCGATCTGGCGAAAGATGAACGCATTCTCAGGTGGTGCAATAGCCTCGTCAAACACGTCCGCAAACATGGGGTCCCACCAATCTTCTGCAAACAAGCTGCGCATCGATTCGTCTGTGGCAGGAGAGATTGACACGAGATCCAGCTCCCGCACGTGGAAGCTCGTCACGGAAGAACTGCGTCTCGATAGACGGTGCATCTGCCGCTTTGGTGCTGCAGCTCCTACTTCCGTCGACGATTGTCGACCATTACTGTACATCTCTTCATCTTCAGACGTCCGAACATTCGCTTCTGTCACGTGGTCTTCATTCACCATCAAGAACTCCCGAATGAGGTCCAGAACAGGACATCGCCCGTCCTCCATATCGTCGCAATCCAGCGTCTCTCCCCCGTCATCACCGTCTCCGGACTCTTCGTCGCCCAGTAATCCCTGTGTCGTCTCTAGTAGAAACCGCATGTAGCTATTGAGCTCCTTTATTCTTGTGGCATCCAGTCGCTTCTTGGAAAAGCACAGACCAGACTGGAAAATGTGGCGGTCTGGGAAGCGCACATTGCTGTAAAAGGTCTCGAGCTCTTCGCATGCGCCACAGCTCGAGTGGCCTCTGTTGCTGTTATGGCCGCCATTGAAATGGCGCTCGAGCGTCTCGTGCAGAGCGCGGAACTCGGAGTAGCGCTTGGCCACGTACCAATCGTCGGTGCCACTGCGAGTCACACGTAGCACATAGAGCGTCGGACAGCGTCGAGAAGAAGTCTCGCGGCCGTAGGAGATTATTTTGGCCGAGACGGGGCGCAGCGAGCGTAGTTGGAAGATGGACGAGCAGCGCTTTACCGTTTTTTCGAGCGCCGTGGGCGTCGTATTGGCTTCTGACATGTGTAGCACAATAGCTTTTGAGAAATGAGAGACTCAAGTTGAGGTGCCGTAAAGGGGCACGTGATGATGCCTGCTGTGTCACGAGGGACAGGAGGCGTGCATAAACAAGACGACAAGCACACTTAGTCAACTGATTATCAGAAGCGGTAGCCAGAGTCGTAATGTATGTGTATTGTAGTATTTCTCACAGCGAAATAGTGTGCAGACATTCCGAGAGGGGCTGGCCGTTGTACATCTTGAGCAACTCCAAGATGACACACTCGTCCAATTCACGGCGAATAGAGCTCATGAGATTACACAGTTTGCTGATAGACGAGCTTTACGAAATGACGCAGCGGATTTGTGGCCCCCTCATTGTTTAAGCTGACTCATGCCTTCAGACTACACTACGACGATATAGCCGTACGCATCGAGTATAGCAGGTGATTACTGGTCTTTTAGCGCAGCGATTACAACGTGATGTCTCGTTTGTCATGATTTATTTGCAGGCTGCTCGAACCGTGAAGAACTCGCTGGATGCGCTGTGTCGAGAAAGTACACAGCCGTTGTCGCTAGTAGTATACATAGCTCTATTTATGTGTCTTCTTAATGTTCCCAGCAAAGATTAGACGCTCTAAATAGGACAAATGCTGACAGACCTTCGCACGCTCAGCAGTAGCATCTTACAGAGCGGCCTTACTGGGAAGCTAGATGTAGAACGAGGTCGATGAACGCTGCCCACTACAGTACCCACTGTGCAAAAATCTCTATAATCACGTGTAGGCATCTGCCCCGATAGCAAATGGCCTTGCCAGATGCTGCCTCGTCTGAAGGCGGCCCTGGTCAGTACTAGCCCAGATGAAATGTATGAGGTAACGAGAGCTCGCACCGATCAAGGCTCGGCGCCTGAGCTACTGCAAAAAGATCCCGCTCCTTACACCGATACGCAGTGAGTGCAGTAGGTGTCAGTAAGGAATTAAGGCTGGAAGATCATACGAATCTCAAGTGTCCTGGCTTATTTTCAGTGCCCATTGTGCTGCGGTCAATCTAATCAACTATTGCGAGAGCTGCCGTAATGACAAAGACGAAGATGAAAGATTGCTCTGTCCTACATACATCGTCGAAAATACGCAAGATAAGCAAAGTGTATGTGCATCGCATAGGCATGCGGTTTTGAGTTGATCGTGGCCAAATTGATGGTCCCTTTGCCAAACTGCAATTTTATTTGGGAATGGTTATCCACAAATTCAATTTTGCTATTCCCCCACACCCCTAAACCGGTATTCGTAAATTACCCATCGTTGATTGGCCAATATAAGATAGGGGGGAGCAAGCTCTGGAGCCGTCCCTTTCATATAGGCAAATGCTAAACGGCTAGGTTCATTTTTATTCGGCTGGGTCACTTTTAGGTGTAAGGTAATCGACCAGTTTTGTGCACGGTATCACTTTAGTACACAACGCTGATCACTATCCAACAAAATATAATTATTTCGATTTTAAGCAATTGATTGGCAGATACGTTTTAAATTGGTTCAATGCACGATTTGCTGTCTGCGAGTAATTTAATCGTTTTAAAGAGGTTGTACGTGGAAGGGGGAATTTGCGGAAATAAAAACGAAACAAGAAGAAGAATTCAGATGGTGGTGCGCCGGGGGCTCTACGAGAAGCAAGACGTCGTCGATGCTTTGGAGGGAGTGCGCCACGGTGAATCGTACGCCGAGGTCGCGTGGACGTTGTCTGTTCCGCTACGTACGTTTTTCAAGAAGGCGCAAGACCGGCAAAGGGGGATCCCGATCGAAGGGCTACACCGCTGCACGAAGCCTGCAATCTCAGCAGATCTGGAGAGCTACCCGGTGGATTGCTGCCATGCTGCGCGTGGGCCTACCTGTTGCCCGCTTAGAGATAATGAAGCGCGCCACATTGATCTGCAACGCACTGCAGAGGCGCACGAGGGCCGGCCAGTTGACACAACTCACTTCTTGATGGTACTCGCGCTTTCTTGGTCGCCACCTGGTTCTTAAACCACGCACTGCGCAGAGCACGGGGGAGTGCAAAACGCGTTGGGGTAGTCATCAGTCGACGTGCTTTTCAACACGATGGCCAAGCTGCTCGCTCATTGAGAACAGGATCGACTCGTCACGGGTATTACGTATGAACGAGACTTCGTTTACGCTTAAGTCCACGACTCGCACCGTCATTGCTATCAATCTTTAGAAACGTGTGGAAGCAGAAGATTAAGTCCAACTTCCTCATGTCCATGGTGGCGGCCATTAATGCGTCTGGTTTCGCTGTCCCTCCCCTTTTCATTCCTCTTGGCGTCCGACTGCTCAAGACAGCGCTCGTAGCGCTCTCAATTGACGGTGAGCGCGTCACAGGTGCGCCAAAGGGATTCGACATTCCAAGATCTCCAAGGACTGGTTGGAAATCTTCGCCTCCGTGCTAGAATACAAGGGGATTCAAAAGCCATTCATTTTGACCTTGAATAACTCTTCCACGCATGTGAATATGGGCAAGTTCTACAAGCCTTTTTATCATTAAATGTTCCTCATAATCACTTTTCTTGGATTATTGTTTTTCAGAGTCGGTGGACTTTTACTGTAAACATGACATCTTAATGATAGCCTTGCCAGCAAACGCTACGCACATCTTGCAGCCTCTTGACGTGGCCGTGTTCAAGCCCTCCAAAACAATCGTCTTCGAGCGTCTACAGCTTTTCATGTAGGAAATGGCGGACCCAGCGCTGTCCAAACAGACAGCCATCAAGATTGTGTATTATGCATACTATAGCGCTATCATTGAGCACCTAAAAATGCAATCAAGTGCTTTCGGGGTACTGGACTCTACCCTCTATTTCTGATTCAACCACACAAGTGTCTCGGTGAGCACTAAGCTGAGGGTTGAAATGCGACTTTGGCAATGCATCCTGGCTTGTTCTCCGCCCGAATGGGGTCGCCACAGTCCAGAATGCGAGCCTCACTCTCCAGTTAGACCCTGTACGCAAGAAGAAGAGGCGTAGAACAACGATCAATATCGCAGGCAGGTTGGTTACCAACGAAATGCTTGCAAAAGTGTCCGGACAGTAGTCGTGCACTAAACTGGTACCGAGTAAAATGGGCTCAAAATCGACTGATTTACACCAACTCGTAGAACTTTTTACAGTAACACTATGAAGCTTCAACGATGTTGATAAAAATTGCAACTAAAACGGCTTTAATATGGTGTTTTCAGATATATCCGATTCGTATCATTTAAGTAACAAATAAAACTATCGAGTTTATCCAAAATAGTACAGTGAACTGGTTGTTTACCTTAACGTAGAATAAACCGTCGTTTAAATTCATGTTGTTGTATCGTCGTATGACTAGATTCCCCCCAAAACCGACTTTGAGTTACTGACTAGACAAATGGGTCTTCTCGAGATAGCTCCGCGTTCCACCAACGATGTACGGTTGCCTCTAGTTGGATAATGTTTGGTGTTTTAGTCTGTGCAGCAACTACCGGCGCTATCTAAAGTAGCGCCGGGAGTTGCCGCACGGACTAGGTCTCCGCTAGATCTAAAACACCAAAGTTTACATACTCGCGCCCTAACCGCGATCAGTAACGTCGTCGTCCAAATTTACATCGCGAAGTTTGAGTTTAGAGCCGATTGCAGCGATTTTTACGCTGTGAAATCTCGGTAATTGATATAGTGGTTGACATTTTGTTCTAGATCGCGCCACTAAAATGCATAGGCGTGAGAGACCGCCCCTTATAAGTGATCGCGATTGCAAGGGTGTATCTTTCTCTAATGGACGTGGTTGACTATGAGGTTTGGTGTTAAGGTGAGCGATCGCGCTCACTATGGCGTCAAAACCGACATTTTTTCTCGGAAGAGAGCGCCAATAGAAGGTAATGAGGACTAGAGAAGGATTTTAGCCTTGAACTGCAGTAGTATCGTTGTTTTGAGTTTTGCACTGACAAGATAGTAAGTTTTAATACCAAATAAATATAGTTGGGATCTATATCTGACCAAATTAGGCGTACTTCTGGGTTACCCCTAAAAATATATTAAAAAAACCCAGCCGAATATAAATGAGCCCAGCCGTTTAGAATTTGCCTTGTTATAATTAATTTAGTCCATAGAACTGAATCAAAAGTGTATATCCACCTACCTTGCGCTCAGTCACTATTAGCTGCAATGTTTAGACTCGCAATAATGCCTATTTACAATGAAAAGAGGATGAATGCTACATCGCACTTAGTACAACGTGTAGGGTAAAACTAGCGTTCATATGCATACAAAAGCAAAGGAGGCGACAGAATACGTCGCATTTAGTACGACGTGTACGGAACACGTCGTAGTTTGCCCCTTTTAATCACGGAAATGAAAAATGGAAATTTATAGATGCACACTAGAGTTTCAAATTGGGCGCCCACGCCCACCCACGCCCATTTTTTATGGTCATGTGTGCGACAGAAAAAAAATTGGTGGGTGGGCGTGGGTTTGGGCGCGATGTCGCAAGCTTATATTATTTAGCACCATAATTTGATATAGCTTTATTATTACTGTGTAAGAGGCTTATTCGTACAGTATAAATCTGGCGATAAACTGGGCAAAAGAATTTGGGTGGGCGTGGGTGGGCAGAGGTCACCCACGCCCAAGGGTTTTAGCCTATGGGTGGGTGCGGTAAGCTCCGATTTGGAACTCTTATGCACACTCACCATTTGATACCTTCACACCCAGTCGAACTGTTATAATGAATTATTTGCCATAAATCATAGCGTAAATACAAAGCAACAAACTTGCCATGTTCTAATATAAAGCAGTACTGCGATCTTGGTTCATATTAGGTTGCAGTAATAATATTGCGATGTCAAGCATCTAAAAGCATGATTGGATACCGCCTCCAAAGGATGTCGAAGCGTCTTCGGCGGGCACAGAAACAGTGATACTTGCGTATCCAATAGGTCATGGGTACAAGTTATCAACAAGTCGCTCAAAGAAGTGCCGCGTAGGTGAGACCAGAAACGCTTGGCTATTTGTTCTCATGCTGCGATTAATGACAGAACTAACTAAAAGAAAGATTCGTGAATCGTCTCAGTTTAACACACAGTTCCTAGTGTTAATTCATCGTCAACTTCAGAATCAATGCAGTGGATAATGATTATGACAACTTCCCTACTGTTTGATACCGGCAATATTGCTACTGTGGCAACCGACTGGTCGTCGATTGCTAATTAATATAGCGAACCAAATTATAGAGAATCAGAGAGCACATCTGTCGGTCTTGCCGCTTTTGAGAATGCTTCGTGTCAAACTGACGCTTCCCAGGATACAGTTGTGCAAGGAAGCGGTCGTGGTTGTGATCATGAACAAAAATTATACACAGTTGAAATACACTAATCTTGTACTTGATGTCGATCTACGTAACAACAAATGATCTTATATGTAACTTCATCACTCTAGTTATATTGCCCGACGTTATATACGAGGATTTTACCTGCTAATACGTGTCTTTGCGGGAGAGGTTCCTCAATAAGATTGTCAAAATCGACCTACTTCATCGCATAGAAGCAGTAGCTGTCGATGTTACTACTGTAGTTAGATTGATCACTGATAACGCATGTGCAAAGAGTCCTCTGACCTTGGTAGTATAAGATTGGAATGCCTACTAAGCCGCCGTTTTACGGTCTGATTTTACGCCAGCTGTAGAGCATAAAAGGAAAGTCATGGTTGGAATCGTGGTGCTCTTTAACTCTATATACAGTTTGTTTATTCTTATCATCTGATATATAGTAAGGAGAAAGTACAGCGCCGTTGATTAATTTGAACACTTCGACTGGGTGTGTACGTATCGAAGGGTGGGTGTGTACCTATAGATCTCCTAAAAAAATACCTTAGATAATTAGAAAAATATACTCGATAATTGGAAAATAAAAATGCCCCGGATAATGAAAATATAAAAATGGCCGACGTTTTCGTTTTCCCATGTTAACATGTCACCCATATACCGACATTGTGCTTCGATGAAGGACTTAACCTATTGTAATCACCATCTGCACGCTATATGCTGATATGTTTGACCTACTAAAACAGATGAGTTCGATTACATGCACACGGATATTCACCGCGACTGAGTTGACTCATGCTATATCTTGTGTATCAACACTACATTACGTTTATACATATCTGCAAAGGGAGAAAGACTGCAAGCTAGGTGTCATAGCGAAAACTCAGGTCGAATGTAGCGGTTGTGTAGGTCATTTAACATTCATTAATTACTACCAATAACTTTATAAAATGCGTTTAGGAGTTCTGTAGTACAGTTATAAAGAAGCATGTGGTGTGGCACCATATATGAATACCAGAGGGTTGCATGCAGGTGCTGACGGATACATACTTACGACATAATAACAAAACAATCTTGTTTTATTCCGTACCGTAGACTTCACTCAATGCAAAGTGTTTTTGTTTCTTTAACTAAAATAAATGTGCTGGAGTGCGTTAACACTTCGATTTAATTGAATGTCTTGTGTGGATGTTATCGTTATCTATTGAACCTTACACGTCCAGCCTGTTGTCCTTGGCCCTTAACTTCATTAACAGCACCGTTGACTTTCTGTAATAGCATTTACACGTCTCCAACAGCACTGGTATCAGTTTTCATATTGTTTTGTATTGTGCCTTCATATTGCACACAGCGTTTTGCACGCAGAAAGGTAAGATGGCACTTTCTTATCTTACTCAGGCTAAATGACATGTCAGATTCAAATATTTACGATATCAATTCAAAACGTGTGGACCAAAACAATAAAGCAACATGATCTTATAACAAAATGACAAACAACTAGATAAAAACTATGCTTGAGGAATCATCGAACCTTTTCCTGCCTGCAATGCGCCTGCAGTCGGAGAAGGCAGTCAAGAAGAGTAAAAACTTTCGACTTGTTAAAATAACAGACAAACAGATAGAATAGATTCATGATAGTTTACTGAAATGGTTAAATTTGGTAATGAAACTAGAGCTAATAAGAAGGAAGCAAATTCATATACTAAACACTAAAACTACAACAACAGCAGCACTCTAGTACCAACAACACCACAAATCAGTAGTAACAACAAGAACGCTGATAGCAGTAGCAACAGCAGCAGCAGTATCAACAGGAACAACATAAATAACTTAGAACAAGAACAGGAGCTACAGTAGCAACAGCAACAACTACACCAGCAACAAAACAGCTGCAACTTGAACAAAAAAATAACAATTATTACATTCGGAAACAATCACAACAATGACAAAAACGATAACAAAATAATACCATTAATAACTACAACATCAGCGCAGAGTGGATATGTTTACGGCCGCAGACGACGATGTGAATCACTCTCACGACTTCCTTGTGCCGTCTTCTACTATAACGAGTAGCTGCGAGCGCAGCGAGCCCGCGCAGAAACATCTCCGCGTATCGCCTTAATATGTTGGAGTTGTTCACGGCCTTAAAATAGGAATTGCGAAGAGCCACGAAAAAAACGTTCGACAAACTAAACGGTCGTAATGTATTGAGATTCTTGAACTTCTTGCTAGCGATACGTCTCGATCTTGCACTGATGAACTTGGGCACATCATAAGAGAACAGGAAGGATTCGTATCTTCGTCTGATCAGGCGAGGTGACATCATGGCCGGTCTTGAGCGCAAGGAATCGAAGTCAGACGATGCTGATCGGTGACCGATCGGGGAGCCAACTCGACCGCAAAACAAACGGCGGATTGCTGTTTTGTGAAGTGTGCTCGAATGAATAGCACCACTTTCCATTCACATAGAATGAATGACCACAACAGGCAGCTGAGTGGACGTCAGTGGGCAACAGATCGTGTTCATCTTCGGCTGGTCGAAAAATCACGGGATATAAAGGTTTGGAGGTCGAAATCGAATGCCAGGACCTGTCGCAGCGCGTTGTAGAGAAAATCACGCATGTATGGCGCAATAAAGCGGTCTGAGAGCTGTCGGTAGAGGTGTTCATATTGTGGAAGCATAGCACAGTGGTATCGTGTCGCTTTGCAAGAAAAAGGCCCCGGGTTTAATCCCCGGTAATGTATCGACTCAAGATGTGGCATTTAGATGTGCCACGTTATTATGCGTATACTAGGACGTGGGACACTATTTAAAAAGAATTGTATTATCTGGGGATTTTAATTTCTGATTACCTGGGCGTTCATTTATTTTTGTGATTAAATGTGGCATTTATTTATTTTTACCTCGTTTGCAGACACAAATGTAGGAGGGTACAGGCTATATCGCACTTAGTACGACGTGAAGGGACACCAAGCGCTTCACGGAAACAATAGGTCATATACTACGTCGTACTTAGTGCGATGTGTGAGGTACACCTAGCATTATTCACATACACAGAAGGTGACCGACTAAATCGAACTTAGTGCAACGTGTAAGATTCATCTAGCGTTACTTACAGACACAACAAGTGACGAAAAATACCGCACTTAGTGCGACGTGTAAGGTACAACTAGCGGTATTTACAGACAGACAGACAGACAAGATCAGTTCCACCAGGGGTCCTTTTTCCGAGACAATTTCACAAAATGGTCCACGTATATCAAGGCACCAATCTACCGATTGCTCTAATATTTTTACAAATTTTCATTAGCTTATCCAATGCAGAAGTTGACGCAGACGTTGTGCAAAACCTGTAAGGAGTAACTGGCCGACGCACTTGTGTGGCGGAGAAAAAAACTCCTTCTACCTACTATTCAGAATACATCGAGAAATGTGCGACAAGCGCAGGCGAGAATGGACTGGATGAGAGGTGGGACACTTGTGCTCATGATGGCTCCAGGTCAGTGAGTACGCCTCCGTTGAGACTGGCTAGAATGCGGATGTTTTCTGGCGCCGCAAGATCCATTGGCTGCGAGCTTGCAGGCCGATGAGCTGCCAGCGCTGGATAAGAAATGGAATCACGTGCAAGAGAAATTTGGGTCCATAACGCGGGATGTGTCGCTCATTGCTGTGAAGTACCAGCAAGTTATAAATTCATAATAAGGCGGCAAGACTGATGCTGATCTCTTGCTGGAAGCCCAGCGTCCTATTCACCATTCATCGCACACGGATCCGAATAGGACATCTCGATTTCGTTACGTGTACTGCTATACCTGTCTCAAAGACTCTCCAAATGATTTACTCAGCTTGGTCAGCGGAAAAGCGTTCAAAAACGTTGACTGCAGTCCTTCATCTCGTATCGATGCTGAACAGGGCATTGTCGCGTCATCGGATGCTTTGGAAACAGTCTCCTCGCCCTCTGGCCAACAAGCGTGTTGAAATCATGGAGTGTAGCGCAAAAGTCGCTAAGGACATCGCATCCATGATGTAGGGCAAAGCCGAGGCCGTTCGACAGCACATTGAGTATCGGTTCATCGCCACGCTGCATATCTTCAAAAAAGGTATAGAATGGCTGATGAAAGAAAGCGAACTGCTGATGACAAGGAAGTGCTCAGGAAGGTAACATTATTGTTTCAAAAGGATTATAAATTTTAAATCGTGACGAAACTGCTTAATGAGCATTTTTGCAAGCCGCTTTTCGCGGAGTGCTGAATGAAAACAAGCAAACAAAAGCATATGAGCTAAGCTGGACCAAGGTGAGCAACTTTATGAGGAGTCGAAAGACGTGTGGTCGTACATTTAGTCTTTCATAAACAAAAGTTATCCTTTTGCCCTCTTTTACTCCATAAATGACTAATGAAGTTTTGACGAGGTTTTATAAGAATGTTGTTCACACTGAAGCGCCTCGAACGCACCAATAAGCTCTTCTATTGTGGTCGCCAACAAATGCCTTTCGTTTGGCCGTGTCACTTCCAAAACTGGGACTACACCATTAAAGTGTTCTTCGTTATCAAAAAGGTACTCATACTGCTCACGATCGTCCCGCTGGTCCCTCTTGTCCTCAGCTATCATCCTGTCCAGAATTATAGTAGCCTTCATGACACCTATCATGGAGCTATTGTACTATGACTTGCCCGGCAGGTCAATAACGCGCTATCGAGCCTTGGGTAAGCCGTATACCCTTTCGATATCCTTATGCTCGAGTTCTTGTCGCCTGATAAACTTTTGCTCACTTTTCAATTGAAAGACTCGGATCGTATTCACAAATACGGCCAGTTTGAGATATGTACCATCTGCGGGGTAATATTTTGTACGGTATGTACACTCATTCACCACAAACTCCACGCTAGGAGCGTTGTTATTATGCGGGTTTGTAAGAAATGGCGATGAGTTGGTGACAATGTCGTTCAGCGAGCCAGGTGAGCCAACATTGGCGTGCCAGAAGTACAGGTCGCGGTCTACTATGGCCTCTATAACCAGTGTCGGCTTTTTTACCTTTGTCCTGGTGTTGCTCGTCAAGGCCTGTAGTGCATTCTTCCATTACGATTGCATGCAATCAATTGATCCAAGTATGACAGGGAAGCTACGTTCGTGTGAAGTCTAAAGCAAGCGCCTCAGGTCGTCTTTATCTGGATACCTCAGGTCGTCATTGCCTAACAGGTCAATGGTACAATTTGTAAAATGCTAAGTCACCTGCGGAATGGTTGACTCTCCCATCCCCAAATTCTTGTCGTAAATATCAGCAGAGTTTCCATATGCCAGTACACGCAGACCGGCTGCCACCTGAAGCAACGACGAGATTCCAAGTTTGTCAGCTGGTCCGGTCGCTGCTGGAAATAAGATTATTTCGCTGTTACCGTATCATGAACGCGTTGGAACGGGCGCTTTGGCATCCGGAAACGGCGACGAAAAGAATGACCATTGTACGTCGGCGATGCACCAAAGTACTGGTCGTACAATCGTTGGTGGCGAAGAGCCCAAGTGCGATTAATATTTATAGCACGTCCTGGTGCGGATCCACCAGACGATTTTCGACCACTGTAGCAAACCGCTGTTGCATTGTCGTGATGTTATTATTGACGAGCGTCAGCACTACGTGCTTATCGCATCATCATTGAATCAGTTATACTTTTATTGCGGCACTCATCACTAGAAGAGGAGCAGGACGAAGAAGACGACCACGAGTCCTCCATAGGCGTGATATAAGGTACGCAGATATTTTAAAGTTGCAAAGAGATTTGAAAGATACGGGTACACGAGGACTACAAATATATTATTTGCCATGGATATTTCTCACAGTTTGCGAGAAAAAAGGCTTCCACCGGTGGAGATGCTCTAAGTACGATATGAAAAGCTCGGCATTCACCTTGCACACAGTCACTAATAGCCTCACCCTTCGGGCTTGCAACAATATCTTAGCGACCATAAAATAGGCACGATGGACAAAACATTCGATAAACTACTGTAGGTGACACCTTATCAGACGATAACTCATATGAGGATAATATGAGCACCAATTTTCTCACCTGTTCGCGCATGTGTAGCCACACGCTCAGCATCATTATATTCTAAAGCGTTGTCTTTACATTCCTTTGAAATCGATGAATATTTTGTCCGACCATATTCATGATTATTCTTTCTGGGATAAGAAACTACGCCCATTATACCAAAGAGACGTCTATATTTTTACTTATCAAATAGACCAGGAAAGAAGCTTGGTATCGATAATCTAGAATTATACAGCACCAGGTCGTTTGTGTTGCGTAGATCAGACCCGATGTATGCATAAAAGCAACTTCAGATTTTTTCGCTTGTGGTGTCACGCAAAACCCCATCCATTAACTTGTTCGCACTGAAATCTAGAAAATTGCAGCGTGTGAATACTGTACCAAAGCTGCAGCACTTTATAAAGGACAAAATAATTCTCGTACCCTTTCGCGAGCTAACAGGCTACCGAGAAAAACACATGGTCGCCGGAGGACAACGGACATGGTACCTTAGCGCAACGAGTAGCTGTAGCGCTGGGAAAAAGAGATTTGTCCCACAATAATAACGACGAGTCCACACTAATCCCGCTGCGTCTTTCCTAGGAGTGGCTTTTTACGAGTTCCTCGCTTGGCTAGAAGTGAAGCGTCCCACGATCGGTTTACCACCGGCAATCGATTAAGCGATGCTTTGGGATGTGAAAGCGTCAGTATGGAGCGAAAGGGGTCGAATCAAGCTTCCGACAATAGCCCTCCATCACCATGATTTGGGAGTAAGCGGTCATTAGTCGAGTGCCATTAAGGAATCATCCTCGGCGATCCGATCATTGAAATAAGCGTGCTAGCCGTTCGGTACTTCTGTGCCCACAGCAGCAACGGGGACTAAACCAGCAGCAACGGGGACTAAAACAGCAGTGCGTTGGTATCGATAAGCACAATCTTTACATAGCTTAGAATATGACGCCCGGCACCATAACAAGCATATTTCGAAAACAAACGCTGCGGCGCCCAGATTCTTGCACTCTGCCAATCCACACCAAGAGAACGCAGCTACATGGGAAGTAAAGCACCAAACTCCGTGATCACCTCATATAACGAAAGCGCGATGCCGCGCTGTACGCTGGTATTGGCTTAATGTGTAAGATTAGTGGAAGAGCTTTTCTCCATTTCTTGTTCCATCGCGGCACCTATTCTTCTATCATCCATAAACACAGCCTGTTTGATTGCATGCAGCTAATCGACATTGTACCACCATAGTCTGCGTATGCCTAACAGCCACACCCATAGCGGAGTACGAAACAAATATCGCTTTTAGCAAGCTGGTGAATACGACGAAAACGGCAGCTCCTATCACGTAGAGAGTCATCTGATAGCACCAAGATAACGCCTACGAGTAGCAGCTCGACGGTCAATCATTGCGGTTGCACGGAGCTGACCGTGCGCGCCATGTGAATGAATCGCTACAGAGTGATAGTCAAGGGGTAGCGCGCTGGGTCGGTTTTCTATTTCGAGCGGGATTGCGAGACGCAACGATAAGGGTGCGGGAAGGCGAGTTGACGTACAGCAGTGCGCAATGGAGGACGATTGACGAACGATAAGATTTAACAGAAAACATACACTTCCAATCTAGACAGTATCCTACCAGCTTATACTAACTGTAATCAAGTGTCGAATGTAATCAATCTTGGAACATGTTTGTCAAACCATAGGATAATATGGATCAGGATACAACGAAACATTGCTCGACTTCCAAATGGTCGAGGTTTCAAATCACAATGCGACAGCAGAAAGTGTCGGAAGTTTTTTGCACCACTTGTGCGCGGGGCATTTTCTCAAATTTAATTTCAACGGAGGATGACGAGCACTTGCTTGGTGCTGCGCTTGCTTGCGTCCACGTATCCGTAGCCCCCTCTTTTCCGCACAGGCGACGACCCCAACGAGTCGACACACGAAAAGCCAAGATTTCTACATAACCTTGATATGACATCGTGTTGGATGGAATATAGCTACTCTATCCAGGCCTTGGCAATCTTGTGGAAGCGCTGACGTTGCAGCATGTGATTCTCCTGTTCAGTAGAAAAGCGCACAACCAGTTGGAACATATTACCCAGACAACGCTCACAACGTTACCCGGGTGTGCCTCGTATAGTCGCGTCTGCGTGTAGTACAGGGGCTTTGTTTTTGGGTCATACACCAGGATGTCATCGCTGTTGAGGTACAGCACGTTGGCACTAGCAAGAACCCCAGCGTCCTTCGCTCTTACCGGGTAATAATGCGCGGCGTAGCCGCAGAGCACTTACTTGCCGGGACCAAAGTCGCGAAACTTCCGACCCGCGCCCCCAACTTCATAATCAGAAAAAGCATACTGCGCCTCAGCGAGCTCGGTGGCCGTAATAAACAGCTCCTTATCGCCGTAAGAAGGAGGCCGGTCGATGCGATTATGCGCTGCGGACGCTCCCAGAATTGCTGTTGCTCGCGGCTGCTGTTTCTTGTTCCATAATAGCAACGACGAGTCAACCTCGTGGCCTGAGCGGTAATTCCATGAATGACTCGTCAACAAGTGCTCGCTCGGTGAGAATTTGAACTTTACTGGCACCTTGTTCGTGCTTGCTGCGTTTGGTCGTTGAATGTAACCCAATGGCTCAAAAGGCGACACATCGAACCGTGACATGAAGTCATGTATTTTCCTCACCTTACCTTTGCGACGATAGAGGTGTTTACCCAAGTGCTTTTTGTCCGAAACGAATCGATCATAAAAGAATAGCGTGCCCGTACCCTCGTACTTGTCCGTATCCCAAAGCAACGTGGGACTCTCAAAGAACAACGTGTCGGCATCAAGCAGCACCACCTCTTCAAACCGCGAAAAAGTCATAGCGAGTATCTTTATGTCAAAGTTCTGAAACGACTTATAGCAGTTGCTCAGACTCTCACAAAACACGTTCACTGACTCATCCAGCAAACTGACGGTCTTTGAAGCGAGTTCACAAACGTCATAAAAGTGAAGAACACCCACTTCTTCTTTTTCCAGTACTGCTCGAATCGTCGAGTCTCTCAATCTCCACAATGCGGTATTTCGATTGGTAAGTTCACGTCCATCGCTCGTAGCTCTAAGATCAAAGACACGCCCAGCGTTGCAATGTCGTCGAACATTGGCATCACAATACCACACGGTTCAATTGTCCGCTGCGCCGTCTCGTGAATTGTGTATATGAGCTGCTCCTCCATGCGATTCACGTCGTCAGCCGAGAACAAGTCCCTATTTTTGGGATAAAGCGGTCTGTAGCTACTATTTTGGACCTCTTCCTCGCCTTTAGATACGCTAATGCTACGCTCCGTAGTCTGATCGATATCAAACTGGTGCTCGTCCACGTATACGTTCTCAAGAGAGACTGACATGACGCGCAACTTGTACAAGAAATTGGCCGTCACTACGAGCATCCCGAGGCCGCAAAGCACTAGCAAGCGCATACATGACCGCAGGATTGAAGGACGCCCATGTAAAAGATCGAAGTGAGAAACCTACTGGAGCACCGGTGGTTTCCGCGAGAGCGTCCGTTGTTGCATCGCTGGATCGCTTCTTGTCGCTTTAGTCAATGTAGGATGTGAAACTGTTGTATTCAGATCACAGAGAGAGAGAGCCAGTTCATTTTTATAGAAAAATATTTTCTACTGAATAATACGGAAAATTAAGTGAATACTACGAGTGAGATTAAAATTAAAATGTCAATGCAATCACAAAAAAATAAGAAAAACTTTTTATTTTCACTCCCTCTTTAAATAGATTTACTCTCGTCTTTTATTGTTAAGTACAAACTCGATTTGAATAGTTCTGATTGGTCAATTTACAAACAGGAAATTTGTATGTTTTTTATCGATTGATATTTACTCTTAAGAAAGAAGAAGTTAGTACCATCTTAACAGCATAAAAACAATCTGTGATCATTAACAAGATGAACATTTACGCCATGCTCCCTAAACCAAAGGCCAGTGACAACATACAGCGATTAAGATAGGGGAGCAAGCTCTGGAGCTCGCCCTTTAATATAAGTAAATCAGTTCGTAGAACTGAATCAAGTTGCAAAACACTATACAACGGAGTCACTGATGAATGAGTATGATGCGGTTGATGTCTGTATTACCATAGTACAGTATACTCAAGCAACGCGATCAGTCTTTGCTTATGGGTGTCCAGCATTTGTTTATGTGATCATATTTACCTTTGATCGGTTTCAAGCTAATCACGTACGTGCATCACAATAGTGACCTAGCCAAAAAGTGACATCTATAATGGATTTCTATATACTGTTTGAGGAGGGGGCAGGCTACATCGCACTTAGTATGTGTAAGATACACCTAGCCGCGTTATTTACAACAGACACACACACTGACACCCACATAAGTACAATTTAATAGTTCAGCAATCAACCTTGCACACAGTCACTAATAGCTTCACCCTTCGGGCTCGCAACAATGACCGAGGATATCCCCTTGCCTCTACATTCGACCCAATATATTCTTAATGACGCACATATAAAAAATGGAAGTAAACAAATTATGCGGGTGCCAAGTTAACTGCAAAATTAATTCAAACAACGACATAACGTGGATACCTTTGCAGTTTTTTTACTCAATTCAGTATGTCCAATATTGTGGGCGGATCGCAGGTAAAAATCGTTCACTATGTTAAACATCTTCAAGTCGAGTATATCATATACACTCGACTTGAAGATGTTTAACATAGTGAATGATTAAAGCGTATAAAAGACTATTGGTCTGAGTTTTTCTCATCCAACCAGTGTTAAGCTTGCAATCTTTTTAATATACTCATTTTGTTTAGATAAACTGCACATATCGAGACAGCTAATATTGATATCCCTTCTTTGTGTCAAGGAGTAATCGCATACGACGTAAGTTTTAAAGAAGATGCGGCTTGCTGGCTATAGAAAGCTGATATTTATGTCTTACGTGGGCGATGTCTTTGCGGCCACTCCTTCAACATCAGTATAAATTTTGGAGAATAAAAAATGCCCCACGCCCTAGTAGTATACTCCAGTTTATGTGGCACTTATAAATGCCCACATCTGAAACCAATGTTTTTTAAGAATCTTTTTACGCTGCCGTAAAATGGTTCAGGGGGTTCAGTTTCAGGCATACTGCGACCGCAGCCACCAGTTGCGGGCGAAGACGACACAGGGAAGGTGCAAACGCGTCCTCATACCGTCGGCCGAGAATGTACACATGGACATTCGGTGCTGATATTGTTGATGTAATTATTGCTATTGTTGTTATTGCTATAACTGTATTCTACTATTAAAATTGTCATTAATATTGTTGTTTTTTGTTGTATCAGTTGCTCCTGTTTTCGTTTCTGGTGTCGATGTTGCTTCTTCTGCTGTAGCCGTAGCTTTTTGTTGTTGCAAGTTATTTATGTGGTTCCCGTTGATTTTGACAATGATGCTGCTGGTGTTGGTGTTGATGTTGTTATTGTCGCTTTTAATACTGATGCTTCTACTGTTGCGTCGCTGCTGTTGCTGTTGTTGGTACTGGTGTAGCTTTTGCTTTTGCTGCTTCTGTTGCTGTTATTTGAGCTGCTGCTGCTGCCTTGCTACTGCTTTTATTGTTTTTGGTTTTACTACGTTAGCTTTTGTTCTTTGTATAGCAGTGCTGCTGTTGTAGTTGTTTTAGTTGCAGGATCAGAATTTGCTACGGCTCTTTTAATATGATTACATCAGCGTATTCAACCGAGACAATAGACTATCATAAACCCTTCTATCTTTTTGGTTCTTGGTTTGATACGAAAGCTTTCAGACTTCTTCGACTGAAGGTTTATTGAAAGCAGGAGTTTGCGAGGATGCATCAGGCATGGTCTGTCGAAGTTATTTGTCGTTCTATTGTCGAAAAAATTCGCTTTATTGGTTTTGTCCGGACGTTGAGTTGACATCGTAAATATGTTACTCTGGATTATCATTTCGTATGATAAGATAAGATAGTTCCATCTTAGCATATTTAAAACACAAAGCTGCGTACAATATTAATGTACGATTAAAAGCAATATGAAACCGAATTTTCAGTCCTTCAAGTGCTCATGGAGACATTTTAATGATTTTGCAGTTAACATTAGTTCTATTAAGACTTAAACTACAAGAATTCAGACGTGGAGATGTCAAGAGGTAGTGACATAAAACACAAGAAATTCGGCTAGGTAAAAATGTTTGCTCACCCTAACATATAAATCATAGTGCAAGAAAACGAATACTGCGGTGGAGCTACACAGCTCTTATTCAGAGGAAAATTGACGACTCTAGAAGTCACTTAGTTTTGCAGAAATAAGATCATATTTTATATGAAAGAGTATCTAGTTCTTAGAGCTGATCAACAAAGACTCAGAGAGTATTTAAGCCCGTAGAGCTTCCAGTCCTGGTTCAAGGGACGAACAACGACTCTAAGAATCGTACGCACAAGGTGCTCTGGAGTATATATCACCTGAAAGCTCTTACTCTTAGTGATCTACTGACGTCTAAATTAGACACGTGCACTCAAAGATCAAAAGGGGAGATGTTGTTGTTTTATTTCTAAGTTTATCTATAATAAACCTCATTCAACTATCTAATACTAAGGCTAAACTAATTATCATAGTAACTCTTAGCATACCAAAGGATTGATGAATGGTACATCAATCTTTCATCAATGGATGACGGAGGTTATCAACCACATCGATAATCACAGATAAAACTTGGGGACTGTATATCACATATACAGGGTATATCCCTTTGGGCCTGTAACGGTCGTGTGACCCCAATACAAATACACTTTGCATTGAAACTTACAGTAAGGACTGCAACAAGGTTTTTATTTTTATCGAACTGTATCCTTCAGTACTTGGCATTCGGCCTTCTAACGATCATATCTGGTGCCACACCACGTGCTGCATTCTTACGATGTGCTAGAGAACTCCTAAGTGTATTCTTACTAGGTAAATTGGCAGTAATCAATGAATGTTAAAGAGCTTACACAACCGCTACATTCGACCTAAATTTTCTGTACGGCACCTAGATTGCAGCCTTTTCTTTTTGCAAATATGTATTTACGTAATGTAGTGTTGGTACATAACAATAGCATAAGTCCGCACAGTCGCGGTGGATGTCCGCGTGACCGTATTCAGACTCAACTGTTTAGAAAGCCAGACGTATCAATATATAACGCGTGTGAATGGTGATTATAATAGGTTTAGTCCTTCATCGAAACACAATGTCAATATATATGTGTCACGTTAATTTGAGTTTACTAATGCGTAGAATTTTTTTATTTTCAATTATCTGAGGCATTTTTATCGCCGTGATTAAATGAGAATTTTCTATTATCCCATAAAAATTCTATCGAGAGTTGCATAGAAATCGTCAAAGTATAATACCGGTATGTGTATTATAGCTCAGCCGCTGTACGCGTTTAAGTATAATGATTCGCAGTTAATTGTGAAGCCGTTTTGATAGAGAAAAACCAAAAACCCACATATAAATCGCCGTTCACACGTAATATTGTGCGTGCTAGGCTACAAACAAGATTTAAGAGTGACATCTTCCGGATATCTGCTAAAGGCATCGGCATCAACATAGCGCTAAGGCAAGCATACGTTCATCTCATTACACTATCGACGTCTAGTGTCGCGGATTCGCCACCAAGGCGGACGCTAGAGCTGGTCGACTCTGGGTGACTAGAAATCTTATTAAACTCGGCTCAATCACACATTCGAACCTTTACAAACTGATCTTAGAACTGGGTTAGAGCTTCTATAATACAGGCAGTTTAAACTCGATGTAAATGCCTACTCTCAACATAAACGACACCTAACGAGTTGTATACCATCCCAAATGGTTCACGAACACACGTTAATAATAGTGTTCACACAAGGTCTTGTGGATATTTCGTTCAAGACCTGCTTGTTCCACCCGTACTAGATACGTCCAAGTAAGAAACTATGGTGCCAACAGAAGTATTTCAGCCTGAGACAGCCCCGTGCAATTACAATTTCCTTTTGTTAAGAAAGACGATAACAATCTGGATTCCCTGAGCAAGTTTAACTATGCGATGTTGGGGGCGAAGACCTTCAAATTTCCAACGGTAAAAAATAGATGGAAAAGAAATAGATGTTAAAAGACAGGACACTATGCCTTTGAGTGTGTAGTGCCTCAATTCCATTTTCATTTAAAGTTGAACCTAATAAATTTCCGTCCCCTAATGAGGCAAAGGAACATGGATTTGAAGTTTTAGCAAAGAAGCAACAACGTAAGTAAAAGCGGCCAAGTAAGTAAGAGTGGAGCACTTTAATAAACTATTAAAGTCAAGTGAATTCGCAGGCCTCTTGATGACAGTTTCTCCTAAAAAAATGCACGGTCTATGTGTCTTGATGTGCCTAAAAATTGTTGGAAATCACATCTACGCTTGGTTTGATGTGCATTTTGCTAAAGTTACAGTTTATAGATTCCTAGTATCACATTCATTGAAAGGTCTCGACCTTTGCTTCCTTAGCAGTGCCCGAATTTGCAAAGAAACGATGTGTGCAAAGGCACATTGCGTATCATTCTAAATATTTTCTTTTCTTTGTCAAGTGTAACTTCATTGCAAACAGGCGTTAATCTAGTTTTTCCTAATAGTGTAAGGAGACTAAACCCCACTACATTAAAGAAAAGAAGAAGTTAATAAATTAAGTGCAATGTATGTCATCCTCATCCGACTTGGCCGCCAAAATTTCAAGCGCAATTATTTTAGGATAAAATCTTCAGGGACTCATGTGTGATAAAATGGGAAGGTTGGACGTTTTACAAACATCGGATCATTAATGTTTTGAAGAGATCCTACTAGAAGATATACCGTTCGGCAAGGTTGTAAAGATCGAGCTTGGGATGATGTACAAAAGGGTAAACTTAAAAAAACAATCAAAAATTAAGATTCTGATTCAAAATTGGTTGTCTTTGAAGCTAGCTAAACAAATCATGATGAATCAAATTAGGTCAGATATTTGGCTAGAGCTTATAAATATGTACAAAAGCAAATTCTGATTCATCCGTGACAGCACAAAATTAGTGTATTGCTTGCAGTGAGAATTAACAAAGACTCACCTGCGTGTTAACGATGACTTTAACAGCCATCTTTACAAGCTGTTCGATGTCAAGAAAATATTTGCGGACCTGGGAGCGCTGTTAAATGACTTGTAAATGGTAGAAATTCTGCAAGCGAAGTCTACTGGCGCATATGTGCTATGATTAGCTTCGTCGAAAGGTGTTTTTTAGTCGTATGGCTAAATAGCTATGAAGCTGTTCCGATAATCGATTTTAACGTCTGAACCACGGAATAAAGGCTGGTAATATGTATTTTGTAATCAGGTGAGGCTAAGAACCATAGAAGTATTTCTCAGTAAGGAACGAAGAAGAAAAACCCTAGAAAGATCACCATTGGGAGTCGAAGTGGTTGCTTCAGCTGTGGTGATGCGATTCATCACAGTCGTGACTGTCCAAAACAGAAGAGAAACAGGGATCGAATTATCGAAGAAGTGCTTATATAGACTATGCTTATTGGCAAGAAAATGGTCCAGCTAACATACACGAGCTACCCCCTGCAGCAACAAGTGATTCAACGTGACGTGAGGATCGGTGAAGTGGTGCAAAACATACCAGGAAAATCAAATTCAATTAAGTGGCTTTTTGACACGGGTACAAATTCACACATCAAGTCCTGCAAGGATTATTTACTACCCTTCAGAGAATGGAAGATAGTGATGGACTTCCAACTATTTCAGGTTTTGCAGAAAATGCCCTTTTAAAATCCGAACGGTGGATAAAATGGTGACACTAACCGAAATGGATTAAAACATGTGTACCTGAAGATGGACAATGTGCCCATTGTTCCCGAAGCTGAATGTAACCATTTCCACCTAGATTTGCGCCTGATCCAGACTATGAGATGTCATGGGATCCAAACGCGCGAACATTTTGTATGAAGTAGGATATTTTGGAGGTGATTTGTACTTTTTAATATGACTATGGTCATTATAATGCACAATATTGTCAGTCCTGTCAGCCTTTGTTATACGAAATAAAACAAATCTCCCAAGAATAATTGCTACGCATATTTCTCGTTTGTGGATGGCGTCGAAGATCTAAACGTTTGAAATTGTATTATTCATGCGTGTACCGAATGTATATGAGTAATGGTTTACTGGGGAACGGCTATAGGTATTTAAATAATATTTTGAGGCAACGTTGACTTTCAGATTGTCATCTTGGAAAACAAATAGAAAAGCCTGTCGAAAGACGAATATCAGTCGATTAAACGTGTGAATGATATAGTTTTGGTTGGTTTTTATTTTCAGGCTTGCGTAACAATTTACAGTATACATCTGTTGTAGTGTTGATGGACGATTATTCTCAATTTTTGAAGACATAACTCTAAAAATATAGAAGGATGGAATTAACGTGAATATCCACATTGTGTAGTATTTCACCTGCGCAGAATGCCAAAAAGGCCGGTCTGTTACTGAAATAGATGTAAATGATGCATATTTCAGTCAACATTACCATGTCATCCAATCGAAATAGGTCATCACTGATAAAGACAAGAGTTCTGTATTATACTATTGAAGGATGGTATTGAAACATGCATAATATACATACAAAGGTTTGTCCACATGCTTCGTAGCTAATCTTGTGGAGCGCACACACCAGACAATATTTTCCATGTTCAAGACAATTATATTTCAGGCAGATTATTAAATCGCTTTAGGTTCACGAATTGGAAAATTCGGTCTAAATCAAGAATTGCGTATCTGCAAAGGTGCGGGCCGGACTCCAAACGAGATAATATTTGTGGCAAAACTTGATACTCATCACATCCATGCGTTTGGCTCACTGTTGCATTGCCTTACCTCCCATTCAAAGAGGAAGAAGCTTGATTCTAATTGTCTAACTGTTTACTTGCTAGGATATAAAGAGGATGTCATCGGTTGTAATGTCTAGTTTTGGCAGTTCACAATCTAGATTCGTATGTGACATTAAGGTTTATGAGCGCAATAAATGTAAGGATTACAATGAGCTGGTTTCAAAATCAAGATTGACAAGTGAATCCGTACGTTTATTGAATTCTTCGAGAGGTTATTTTGCACGCTCTTGCCAGTGATAACGATGGCGGTATCATATAAGCAGCAGAATCTAACGTTGCCTCAATCCAGAATATTTTTGCAATTGCGTTCACCATGGGCAGTGGTGGTGTAGCTATTACGTCTGATAGTGAGATGAAGGATGGTGATGTCATGATGAACAGTGTTGAGTTCGCCGATGCTTCTGAATTTCGCCCCGACAGTGCTTCTAGCAATGCTTCCGTAGGGGTAATAGGGTTGAAGATCGTCACGACAGTGATTTATCGCAATCTGTTCAAGCTCTCTTACCGGTAGCTTCACACACACCCACAAACGTAAGGCTAGTACTCAATACCGTAATGATCTAGTGATGACTGTGACAAATGTCGAACACGACGCAGGTGGTCGAAAGTGATGTGCACTATGTGTCCTCTCCTCGAGCCGGTGATAAGTTGCCAGATGCAAAAGAGGTAGAATCTCGCGTTTTTGAACATTGAAGTGATGCTGATATCGATGACAACAAGCCAATTACTTCTCTCAGACATGTTCCATGACCTCACTAAAGTATATGAGGATGCAAAGAGCGGTATTGAATACAACTTGGATGGTTTGTTTGAATAAACTGACAATCATAGAGCCGAAGCCATAAAGTTTATTATCAAGCTACTGAAAAGCAATCTACCGAGCAGCAGTTAGTTTTAACTATGTCTCTAGAGCTCGCAGTCATTTCAGATCCAATTATCGGCCACAGAAGGCCCCAATACTTATGTACTCATTTTTCACGCAACGCAAACACTTAAAGCGAGGCGTGAAGCAATTAAAGACATAAAACCTCAAGCGCAGACCTGTATCACGAAATGCAGAAAACATGCGCCGATGCGCGTAGTTAATTAAAAGGTTTGCTCAATTATCAAAGCGCGATATGCTAAGATGCGAGGCACATGTGTCATATGCGCTAATAATGTAAAGAAATCGTGGTCCTACAAGGAGGCAGTAAATTCTAAATTTGCAAATGAGCGGAAGGATGCTATAAACAAAGCAATCAAGGCCCTAATAGACAAAAGGTGCTGGATGTAATTTCGAACTCCTACTTCCAGCAGGGCAACACACGATTAAAATGATGCCGGTTTATGTTCTTAAAACAGGCTATTTGGTATGTGTAGTTCAATTTTGAGCTCGCATTTGTAGCACGTGGCGATAAGAAGCGACAAACAATAACTTTCAAAAATATTTTCCCAGTTTCAAGACTGGATACCAATCGACTCTTCGTCGCAACATTTGCAAGATGCACTTACAGATTCATCTGGGGGGTGAAACTTGCCTACCTGAACGCTGCATTGAAGATCAAGCAGTATCTAGATGGATTTAAAGGCTATCCTGGTGAATAGGCAGGGCAAGTTTTTGTGGTGAAAAATGTTTATGGACTGAAACATTCGGGACGAGAGAAGATGTCTAAAATTGACAAGTGACTACGAAATTATGGATTCAAGCGCGACAACACATACCTTTGCTTGTACGTGCAGAACGAAGAGTATGGGTTTGCACCTCGTACTAATCTGTGTGGATATTTTATTGGGCTCCATCAAACAAGTCGTTCGAATTTGAGTTTTCAGTAATTTCGACCATGAATACTGTCCAAAAGATCAAGGATTGCACAGCAAATACTTGGGCGTTGAAGAATAGCAGAACGAAATCTCGATAAAGTTCCATCAAACCGCAATATTTTGTCGATCTTCTAAAGATGTCAGCTTACAGACCCTCATATAAGCGGGGATTCCGAAAAAAACAATACTTTATTAACTTCCAACGATGCACGTGATAAAAATGGCCATCACAACGAAAAAAATATCTACAGCAAATATATTACATACAGGAATGCATTGGCACTTCAATATACCTGGAGACATGAACTAGACTGGAATTTCTATACATATTTAAGATATTGTATCGAAATGTTTTAGCCCTACTCAGCAGCATAGTGGTGCAGTAAAGAGATTATTGTAGTATTTCGTGGGTAAGGAAAGTCAATACATTGTGTACTCCGCCAGCAAAAATAGAGAAGGTACCACAATGCCATATTTTGATGCAAGCAGTGGTGTATACTAAGGTAGCGATCCTAAAACGAGAAGGAAAGAGTCATACTGAATTTTCCGTTTTTGTCGCTGTAGGCGCGATTTCATAGGCATCGAGGGGCCAGTTAAAGATTTTGCAGTCAACAGCAGAAGTCGAAAATATGGCAGCGCGTAAAGCCTGCACGGAAGATCAGGGCCTTAAAACATTCATATCGAAGTCTTTCGCTTGGGTTCAATATTCAATAAGCGTACATGATGACAACTAATCGTACGTACATTATACGCACCCAACATATCAATATTTGCTGGCACTATGTGCGGGACCAAATTATTAGAATACTGTGCACCTTTGGAAGGTTCAAAATGATGACAACCTGACCAATCTCCTTAGGAGAGCGTCTGAAAAACATTGTGCGCTCCCTAGACAGGCAAAGGACCACTTTCTGAAGGCTTTACTTCGTAGGTACCGTGTTGAAAACCACATCCACATTTTCATTAATTGTATTTGAGGTTACAGTTACAGCTGATGAATTTCTTCTCTCACATCCATTACATGGTTTTCATGGCTAGGTCTCAAGTATCTAAAGTTCTCGAAAGTGCAAAATCCCAATGCGTTACAATTTTAATAGTATCTCTTCGCTCTCAAGTGTAACGTCATTTCGAACAGGCGTTAATTTCATATGGTACGCTTTATCATAAGTGAGGTTTCAATCATTATCTTGCACACCGAATTGGCTAATGATATCTTGATGTACGCCCTGGTAGACTGTGGATTTGTTTTTCAGCTTTAAAAAATGCCGGTTGTAAAGGATATTAAATTTAAGTTCATCAATCGCGATACTAGTCAAACGAAGGTGACGTTGAGTCTTGCGCCAGGCGCATCCAAAACAGTGATGAAGCGTAAATTAGGAATTTGCTACACGCTAGAAATTTTCCAATATTGCAATGACTTCATCGTTACGAACTGGATACAAAAATTGACGTCATGTTTCGTTTACCGGCCCGAGGAAGTACAAGTCACAATTCATCTGTCAGCATCTAAATTCCAGAATGCCTGGTGCTTGTCTATCAGATGGCCATCTCATGAACGTCTTGAAGCTTTTGCAAGCGTGTGAAATTACCACGAGTGAGTTTAATGGCTGAAAGGTAATTTGGCCGTTAGTTTGATGTCACAATATTCCTGTCTGATAAAGAAAGCACATTTTGAGCAAGATGACGGAGGCTTTGTAAACACACAAGTAGTACCCAACACTCGAATAATTATGGTGTAACAGGGCATGGCTGATTTCCTAGCAGAGAGCACACAAGATAGGAAGGTCTATCGCCCAGGAAGGCAACAAGATGATACTAGATAGACTGCATAGTAAATTGAAGAGGACAATGAGATAAGTTAGAAAACAATTAGCTGCATTTGTCTCCAGAAAATCATAAAAATGACACATTAAAATACTTAATTAGGGATGGTAGTCTTTCTTCGCAGTTCTAATTTCTACTTAGAGTACTATCCAGAAATGATTAAAATCGTCGCCGATGCACTCTCTCGCCGACCAGATTTTGAACCGGATGCGCAAACCAACAATTGAAACTTTGCTGTTGCGATGGTGCATTCCACCATCTATAACATTATTTGAAGTCGTATAAAAGGAATATGCCGATAATCTTGATTTGTTAAGTCCAATAAATATTTATCACAGACTTTGAAGCAGTTGTAGACAGTCTCGCTCCTTGTCCGATAGATTCTAAGTCCGCAAGGGCTTAGATTACTATTATGCTGTTTTTGACGACACGGCTTTGTCCCAATCATGGTGATCTTGAGCTATAGATCAGGTATGCATCTAACGATGCATCTGTTGGTAGGAATAGTGGTCGTGAGATTATGTTAGAAAATCAGCATAATAGCAGCCTTAAAAGCATACCTTTACTTATGAAGAAACGGGATGCTCTCACGGTGGGCCGGAGATTGAATTGTCCCCGCCAGTTCGTGCGCAAGTAAGTTCGTGCATGCAAGTTATGTTAACTAATGAAGTATAATTATTCCTTCGTGGTACCTATAAATCGCCACCCATTCGAGCATAATGCTGGGATCCCACTTCTTTAATTCTCATCTACTTGTTTTCCGCCATGATCTCAAGGATGCTGGTATTATAGTGCTATATTATCATTTAGCAAGATCACTCATCTTATTGCTTTCCCAAATTCAATCACAGCATGCAGTATCCACATGTGATAGTTTCTTTGTTGTCATGTATGTTCGATTTCATAATTAAATTCTGAGAATAAGTGTGCAATCGAAATCGGCAATTCATGGCTGATTTAAGCACTCCGTATTTATATACACTCAAAAATGCATATATTTGCCAACATTGATTATCTAGGAATCGATTCTCAAATGTATCGCTCTTATCGTGTCCTCGACAAATTTTATTGGAGGACATGTACACTCCTTTAAGAATTAAAGCGAATTTTGCCGGTGGTGAATTCGCTATCAGAAGTTCCGTCCAGAGTTCCAACAATTATACACTGTTTTTGTGAAGGTCTTGCAGCGCCCGTCTCTATCCAACTTACTAGAGTGTGAAAACAGTTAAAGGATTGATAGACTAGCTCTAGATAAAACCATTCTATCTCTCACTTATCAAGCACTGACCAGAAATTCACTGCGCTGGATAAAAATTTCGATCACATCCACTTGATAAGAAATATAGGAAGTTTTATCGATGAAGCTTTTTAAGATAGAATTTATGAACTCATCATTATCATGCATAGCGAGTTCGATAACTATTTCTCTAAATACATAGATGCTATTGCTACAGCGCACTCACCGGGGGACGTAACGAATGACAGCGGTTCAGATGATAAATTATTACTGAATCGCAAATGGTTGTCAATTTGTGCAAGACTCCATAGTGGTAGCAGTAGACCGCCAAATATGAAACGCCGAAATTAATTGATGTGCAAGTGTAGTTTACGATATTGAAACGACTTAGCTTCAATTTCTGCGGTAGGTCTACATATTTGCATAAAGACTAATATGTGTAGCAGTATTCTACCGACTTTATGTATTGTTACATTTCTTGAGCTGTTTATGATAGCTAACTCTTACATTTTTGAACTGCCATGTATGATGCGCAAAAAACGCACCCCACGTTTTTACGTGGGTCGCTATTAACCGTAAACTCAGTCAGCGGCTTCGTCCGTAATATGGACCCCTTGTACTCAAGAATCTTCTGGTGGTACTTGTGCTTGCAATGCTGGGTCTTAATCCGATTTTAGAGATCAAATATATATGCGTGTCATTGAACATATCCTGACGAGCTACTGCTAGCTCATTACAAGTGTGAGAGTTGCACTTACTCATTCTCTTGTTCAAAAGGTGAGCTTTGATCGATCTTGCGGCCGACCAGATTGGTGCCACTTCATCGTGTCCACCAAATCAAGAATGTTTTTCTCTCATGATTTATTAATGGCGTGAATCAAAAATTCGTGGTTGAATTTACCAAGACAGCAGACTGATTCACAACGTCATAAGTAGTGTGTATTCTACCGCCTCATCCATTGTTGATTCTCGCCGAGGTTGACGCTTCCTCATGGACGCTGGTGAACCAATGCGACGTGAAAGGAAGTTGAACGAGCTACCTCGTCCGTTGAAAGGCACCCGCTTACAGCATATAACTACAAGCCATAATCGTAGTTGATATTGAAGGGCTGCGGCTTGTTGAGCAGTACGAAGAGGAACATCCGATACTATAGAAAGCCCATCGGAAAACGATCTTGGCGAGTTGTAGAGAAACCTAAAATTCACATTCCCTCCATAAATCGCGGAAAAGAGAATAGCCTTTCACCAGGACTCGTTAGGTGAGTAAGCCACTCTAGCACGTGCAATTTTGCTGACTGAACATTGTGCAGGATCGTCTCATGAGATACATAGTAACAGAGCCTCTCTAGACGGCATATAGAGGTTGTAACGTACACCTTTTAGCGTTCTGTATTCAAACCAATTGTGTAGTATAATAATCTCTTCAAAATGGTCTTCGCACCCAATTTCCTTCATATCGTGAATGAATGCGTCCCACGGTAGGGTCAGCAAGGTATTATCACACTTGCGATTTCCGCTGTACCGTCAATAATTGAAAATACATCGATGGAAAACTCAGGTTCAGTTCGGAAAGTACTCACAACCTATCTTTAAGACCGTAAATCCTTGATAAATCGGATAACCAGTTCCGACAACGACCGTCTTTTGTAGTTGAAAATCAATCTTCAGTTACTGAGTTGACCACGATGCGCTCCTCTCAGGAATTACACGTAATGCATTAAGACCTCTAGCATCTCGCATGTGTATATCGAGGGACCAATAACACGCTCGTCCCAATTGTTGGGATTGATGTAATAGTAATGCCTGACTAAACCAATTCACCGTCAATAGGATTACATGTAAGACCCAATTAGCCCTTGCCATGCAAATGAGGACGGCTTGGTCTCGGGGGTTGCTGTCCTACTCATTGAAGATGTCAGGAGGCCCATCTTTACTCCTACCGCTCCGAGAAGCCTACTTGAACGACTATGTATTATTCACATTGATCCTTCCAGTGGAATTAGTGTCCGTATTTGAGTCGAGATCATCTTTGGAGTCTCCAGACTATACAATCTCAAGTACGTAATCTCTTGCATCACGTCGTGCATCACCATGAGACGGCAGGCTGAGTTGCGCGAGCAGCAAACAATATGTAATATTGGGTCTGTCGTGCTTTATAATTGGTTGAGATGGCTGCACAGAGTTGTTCAGTCGCGCTTTGAGCAGCATTCTCTACGCACCGCAGGAACTTACTAGGTAATTAAGCAGTGAAAATCGAAAATTATGACTAGGATAAGCAATTACGTTCCTTTCTATAAATATTTGGCCTTGTACATATAGTAATGCAAAAAAACATGAAGAAGTCAAAGAGACAATGTGAATATTATTAAGTAAATAGGTTACTTAGTAGCGGCTTAAACAAATCGAAAATCTGGAGCTGACCGTTAAAAGTGACCTAGGAATCCTCCGATGTTCCACTTTAGGCTAATTGTTGGCATTGAGCTGAACGTTAAAAGTGACCTAGGGATTCTCCGATGTTCCAATTCAGGCTAATTGTTGGCATTTAGGGTAGTTCGGCAAGCGACTGGACAACAAGGTCGCAGATAGCTAGAAATTTCCGATCATAAATTTATTACACGATAAAAGAACATACATGCACCACGTGGTGAGAATCATACACATATCAAGGCGCATACTACTCATTTGAATTAATCGAAATAATAATTATTTGAGGCTCGCAGGTAACCAATATGGCATGTTTGTATATTTTCGGATAGTAAATAAGTATATTCTCGAAGACCACATCTTAGCTAATCCAAATTATGTGTCCCGGTTTATTTTGCAATGACTCTGATTAATGGAAGACGATGATCAAGGTGAAGACAAACTACAACTGTAAGATGTCCAGGGCGAGATATCGGAGAAATGCCTTTCGCTCCGCGACCCACCGATCGCGGTTATGGAGGATGTCAAATGTGCGAATATGAGAGAAAAATATGCCGATTACGCAACCGTCCATGCGACATGAACCAGTTATGAAGATATGGAGAAAGTCTAAAAGGAGCGAGGAGCAAGACAAGATTGAATATATGCCTCAATCCGCGACTACGCGAATAAGGATTGCAAAAGGTTTTGCTATATATCTCATTGGTGAGTACCACGTCCCCAACCTCGATCCCATGACCTACGATCACGATCGCGATCGACGATCGGCGATCCGGAGAAGAGAAAATAGCAAGACGTTGTGTAAAGTACATAATTGGTGTGTAACGCATAGCGGAGGATCCACGATCGTAATTCTTATAATCTGCGATTCGAGATTTAAATCCAGTTTTTATTTTTTTATAAGGACCACAGGTTACAAGATGTTGATTAACGTGAAGGAAGGACGCGTGGCATTACAATCCTAAGATATGAATAGGCAATGTCATAGGTGTTGGGTCTTCGTTGGTTAACCTTAACCAGAGTTTAATTTGCTTCTGAAAATACGTGTCAACTTTCTTCCAGGCAGTATATTAGGCCTCCCGGCGTCAAAGAAAATCTTCATAGTTTATTCAAGTGATATCTCTGGATTGTTTGGCCAGTGATCAAGAAATCTCAAGAAACCCCAAAATGCGATTAGACGCAGCTAAAACGCAAAGAATAAGAACAAGGCGTAAGGTCGTGAGACGACTTAAATATTCAGGAAGCAATCATATCAAGTATTAACCATAAGATAAAGCGATCTTGCTGAGATCAGGTAGCTCATAACTAGCACCCTACAAGTACACCCGTGATCGTGCAAATATTTCCGCACGACCCTTTGACTTCATCCCAATACAGTCAAGTTTTCACTCGACGCGAGCCCCCCGAGAAAATTGCAACCAGCCCGTGTGACATTTACACAAGGCGACAAAGTAAATACAAGGCACGAATACGGACTTTTTCAGAACACTGACTATTATACCTCTAATAGTCAGTCTTCTGATCACCAGTGTAGGGTCGGGATCACATCAGAACATGAGCGATCGATACTTCACCGCACAGCAATCCGTAAATGATATCTTAACAATATAATGTTTTAAATCTTGTGCAGTATTAGATGTGAACAGCAATGTATATGCGCTTTTTTGTTGTTCCCTCTAACTAAGAAATATATTTTATCTGTATTTGAACGACGCCTTGTTTCCTGCGAAACAAAATTTATAGATGTTTACAGCCGCTGAGCTATCGGTAAACATACCACTTTTAAACTTAAATATTTCTCTGCAGATTTTATCCAAGTATTAGTAGCCCGCAGGCATGGTTTCTTAGTACCAATGCTTTCACAAATGTAGTTCTCGTACCTTTCAAATTCCTGTGGCTCATATATACCACACCACATAGTAAACATGACTGACAACACGCACACTATTTTATCTACGTAGGATGTATGAGCTGTTGCCAGGGAAAAGTTTTGGAATTCATCTTTAAGGCCGTAAAAATTCATCAGGACACTGTTACAGGTTAAATGAATTTTTAGTATTGAAAAACAGTACCGAAAATGATTAGGGCCCCTTTTTTCGTGACAAAGCATGCTCGTATGAATTGTGCGTAGCTTGGAGGGCGGAAATGACGTCTTTAATGCATACGGAATCTCAGAACTTTGATGCAAAAATGTTCTTTTAACAAATAGCTCGTTTTTTTCGCCAAGCGACACGTATTTCATAAAGCCATCATTTGTCACGACATATGCGCCTTCAACTCCGTTCACTCAAACTTACTTTGCGCGGAATAAAAATTACGAGTTTAGGAGAATGTTTGAGGATTGTAATATATTAAATAGGAAGCCGCTAACGAGCCTTCAGTCTTCGCTAATGAGCCTTCATTCCATATTAAACAAGTAATCGGATTTGAAATCCCCTAAATTGTCAAATTTTTATGTTGAACCCTTTGGAAATAACGTCCGTCGATCTCATATAACCTACTATGTCGTACCATTGACCTCCCTACTAAAAAAAACATGGAAGGGCTTAACTAGATCACAGAAGAGCTGTTTGTTCTGTTGAAAACGGTTATCACGAGCTTGACGCAATGACACTGCCGGAAGGCTATTTACAAAAATTAGTTGGCAACAAAGAAGGGTAGAAAATCAATATTAATTTTTATCTTAGTGCGAGTGGTCCGAAGTCTCACGAGATCCACTTATATTATATCATTTAAATAAAAAAAATGTTGTACTGTATTAGCTGATACTATTTCCGAATTCCGCTTGTCAGCTATATATGCTTACGACGACATGTGCCCTCTATCTCTAATACAACGCATAACTACTTTTATAAGTTGAATACTTAGCTACAGATACATATGTGAGGTTTTACTTTATAGAATATGTAGCGATAACGCCTTGTTACGCCCACACTCGGTGTCGAAACGCCTCGGTGGTATAGTGGCGCTGATGGATACGCTGACTGTGTAAAGATTCATCTACGTGACGAATGGAGATTAGATCATGAACGCATTCGGCACTACATCGATTGTTGTTTAGGGGCGGATCTTCTTCTTCTTAATGTGTTGCAGCTTTACTGTTTGCCTTGGATGGGAAGAGTGAAGGCATGTAGTAAATATAGGTTATCAATGACACGGGAGACTAAAGGTACGAAGGCGATCCAATCACTTTACTAGGTCCATCAGGCATTATAACCGCGCATTTTGATGCCATTCTTTGACTTCATGCTTGCCATATCCCACCATTTTATAAGTATTTGGCATGTTCTGGCTCGAGAGATTATGCAATACAGTGGTGGTTCAGCAATCGCTGGCTTGATGGTCCACCTCGCAATATGACTAGATTTGCCTGTTGAGAATAGGTGATGCGACATATGTGTTATGGACATGCGTAGGGATAAGCGTGTCCATGAGTCAGAACATGCTTTAAGTAGTACTACAGCAATAGGACAACAGAGTGCGGGTCATCTATTTGAACTTGTAGCTCAAGTGGTACGGTGTGGCAGCACCAAGCGAGAGATCACTGGTTCGATTCCCACTGACGAAATAAAAAGTTAACACCTTCGGGTACTGGTGTGACGGGGTTCACCAGTACTGTCCTGCCAGACAGTGACGTCCCCCATTTTTGTCAACTGAAGAGCTGTGTGGAAGAGCTGTGTGGCCACATCAGAGAAACCGTTGTATGGGAAAGGAATATGGGAAAGGAACATGGGAAAGGAGCTTCTACATTGATGGGACGTTGGAATGAAGAATGGACCTGGAAGATGAGTAAAAAAGGTAGGAACGAGTTTCCACTCATAACATGATGCACTTTTGGTTTTGCTGCTTCGACCAACAAGTGTCCTTCACTTTTACGCTCCGCTAACATTTAACAGGTTATGAGCCCAAAAATAACGACTCCACGCCCAAGGTGGCACAGTTCGACGGAACCAACTATCCGTTATGGGCGTTTAAGATGAGGATGTTTCTCATTTCCAAGGGGCTATGGGAAGCGGTAGAAGCCACATCCAGCGTCTCCGAGGCGAAGGAGCAGCAGGCGCACGCGGCGATCGTGCTAAACTTGAGTGACACTCAGCTCATGCATGTCATTACAACGGGTAGTGCACGCGAAGCATGGGGAGCCCTCGCGCGAGTTCATCGGACTCAAGACATGGCAAGTACGCTCTGGCTGAAAGAGAAGCTTTCAACATTCAAGTATACGGCACCGGACATGAGTGCTCACATAATGGAGCTAGAGCGGCTCGTGCTGGATATGACTGGATCTTCGTGTGGACCAAGTGAAGAAGATACGTGTGCAACATTGCTACGAAGTCTTCCGGCAGAATACGAAAGTCTGGTGCAGGCTTTTCGCATGAGCGTCACAAAATTCAGCTTAAAGATCTGGTGAGCAAGCTGATCTCCGAGGAAACGCGCAAAAAGGATTCTTCGCGCATTGAAGACGAGACAGCGCTACATGTCGGAAAAAGACACGAGAAGAAAAGCGTCAAAAAAAGGAGCGGTGGGCAGCAAAAGACAGGTTCAAGTGTTCAGTGCTTCAATTGTGGTAAGGGCGGACATTACGCGCGCGACTGCCGGAAAAAGAAACCTGAGAGTGGCGAGAGGCAAGACGATCACTCGAATGTGGCATTCAAAACCACTCAAGGAAGTACAAGCGACTGCTGGATCATGGACAGCGGCGCAACGGCACATATGTGCAAAGATAAAGGCACGTTTATCGATTACACGATATCGCCGACGGCTCGCAATGTGAATAGCGCGAAAAACGATGCGAGCTTGAAGGTGATTGGACAAGGCACGGTGATCTTGCGTGTTTGGAACGGCACATTGTGGATTAATGCGCGGCTGGAGAATACACTCCACGTGAAAGACCTCAACAAGAACCTGTTCTCGCTGACAGCAGCTACTGCGCGCGGGATGACGGTTGAGATCAACAGTGATGGGTGTACTGTATCAAAAAGCGGGCGAATCGTCGCGACAGGAATGCGATGTGGAATGCTTCTTACACTCAATGTCGAAGAGGTCCCACAATGCCATGTGGTAGAGAATGAAGCTGAACTGTGGCATCGCCGACTCGGACACGTGTCATACTCGACCGTGAACAAGCTGATTAAAGACGGCTGCATAAAGGGAAAATACATGGACCCGAAAGTCGTCTGTGACATTTGTGCAACAGCCAAGCAAGTACGCAAGACTTTCAACAACAATGAGGCTGATGCAGCAGCGAGGGAAAGTCACCGTATGGACTCAATCGTATGCTCGGATGTTCTGGGACCAATAACACCAGCATCAAGATCGGACTATCGCTACGTCGCGACGTTCATGATGATGAAAAGCCGCTATGCGATGGTCTTTCCGCTACGCAAGAAGAGCGATGCCACCAAAGCGTTTCAGAAGTACTGTCATGATATCAAAATCGAGTGCGGTTTGGACGTGAGGGTGCTCCGCAGTGATAACGGCGGTGAGTACCGCAATGCCGAGATGACTTGATTCTGTCGTCAAAAGATGATAAAGCAGGAGTTCACAGTGCCATACAATCCGGAGCAGAATGGCATGACAGAGCGATTGAACCGCACACTGGTCGAGATGACTCGTTGTATGCTGAGCGAATCCAATATGGACAAGAAATACTGGTGTGAGGCGATGATGACCACTGTGGATATTCGTAACGTTCTTCCAAGCGCTTCAAGTTCGATTTCAAGCCCGTTCGAGATGATGTTCAAGCGCAAACCGCGTATTGATTTATTGCGAGTGTCTGGAAGTCTGTGCTACTCGCATATTCCTAAAGCGAATTGAAGCAAGCTGGAAACCTCCGGTGTGCGGTGTATGCTGCTCGAATACGCCAAGCAGCACAAAGCGTATCGACTTCTTAATACAACGACTGGAAAGGTATTCATTTCCCGGAGTGTGACCTTTGCGGAAACTACAGTGGATCAACCACGCAAAGTAGCCACGCCTAGCGTAATTGACGTTGTGGGCGACGGTGAGGATAAGCCGGATCCAAGCGACCATGCAACAAGTAATGAGGGAATCTGCACGCCAGTACCAGGAAGTACGATAAGGACACCTGACAGCACAGAACCAATGGACAGACCCGACGGTGCTATCCCGACACTACAATCAAGCACACCAGGACGAGACGGCGAACAAGGGTCTAATGTGAGACCGGTACGCAAGAAACAAGCGATTAAGCGCTACGAGCAAGAGTTTCCCAATCTACGGCGAGGAACTTTCAACCTCGACGATCATGACGCTAGCTACGAGGCACAATACTGTTTCAGCACTGAAGAGGATGGTGAAAGCGCATCGACATACGATCAAGTGCTTCAAGGCAAGTACAAGAACGACTGGATGCGTGCAATGGAAAGTGAGATTCAATCTCTAACAAAGCATGACACGTGGACGCTTCAAGATTTACCCTCGAACAAGAGATCAATCAGGTGCAAGTGGATATTTCGCATAAAGCGCAAACCGAACGGAGAAATAGTGAAGTTCAAGGCACGACTCGTAGCGGAGGGATTCACCCAGCGTCCTGGCATCGACTATTTTGAGACGTTTGCTCCAGTGGCGGGAAAAGAGTCGATCAACGTTGCTCTTGCACTTGCGGCAGAGCAAGATTTGATCATGGAGAACGGTGATGTAGACACTGCATTCCTCTACGGCGAAGTCAAGGAAGTGATCTACATGGATCAGCCGGATGGATTTGTTGACAAGCAACACCGTGACAAGAAGTGTCTGCTTAAGAAAGCTTGTAAGGTACAAAGCAAGCGGCACGAGAATGGAATCGTCGTCTCAACGCGCACCTTGAAGGCCAAGGGTTCACGCGTACGTCTGCCGATCTTTGTGTCTATGTGCGGCGATAGAACGCTCAATTTAGTCTCGTGATCATTCACGTTGACGACTTGATGCTCTTTGCGCGGACACAAGAGCACATTGATGACATCAAGCGTGCACTCAAGACCAAGTTTAGTATCAAGGAGCTCGGCGAGCTGAAGTACTGTCTCGGCATCGAGTTGACACGTGATCGCAAGAGCAATTCAATCAGCATGAATTAGCGTGCTTACATCAAGCGTTTGGCAGAGAAATTTGGCGTCGATCAATGCAAAAACATGCACACACCGTCAAACGAAAGTGAAAAGCTGACCAAGCTGATGGATGATGATGAACTCGTGCCCAAGTGGCCTTACCGCGAGCTAGTTGGTGCACTCATGTATGTTGCAACGTGCACTAGACCAGACATCATGTACGCGGTAGGAGAAGTGGCCAAGGATTGCGAGCGGTATGGTAAAAGCCACTGGATCACGGCCAAGCGCGTGCTTAAATACCTCAAGACGACTGCGGATTACAGCATTGTATTTCACGGCAAGGACAAGGGAGAGCTGCTAGGTTTTGCGGACGCTTCATGGGCAAGCGACTTCGATTCTCGCCGCTCACGACAGGTTACGTTTTCTTTTTGCACGGCAACGTGGTGTCATGGAAATCGAAGCGACAACCGACAGTGGCAACGTCTAGCACCGAGGCTGAGTACATGGCATTATAGGCTGCAGTACTGTTAGCAAGTGATGTTGCAGCGATGTGTATAAGTTGCATATTTCATATTAGGAGTAGTTGTCTATTTTGTAGGTTTGGTTTAGTATGTGACTTGTGCCGGTACAAGACATCGGATTGGCTCAGTCGTCTGGTAAGGGGGATATCACGCGGCTGATTGCGGGTTCGAGTCCAAGCGTGGTCAAGTTAATTGTGACTGATACTCACGACCTGGTGTTTGGGGTTCACCAGAGTTTCGACCCTCCCGAAGCTACGTCCCCCACTCCACGCAAGACATTACCATTTTGGATAAGACGTAGCAGAGTTTTTACTGCAGATATCTTACAAGAAGTAATTAATCAAGGGTAGGACTAAAAGTCAAGGAGGAGAAAGGACAGGTAGCGTTAGTGGCTGAGAGCCATCGGCTTCTGAGAGCCATTGGTTTCGAATTGCGAAACCTATAGGAATACAACTCACTTTTCAATAAGCAATCCCGGTGAAAAGCCGTCTTCGTTTTTCAAAGAACGCTCACTATTACCTTCCCTCTCAACAAGTACAAGAGGCGGTGTGGCTACGCCTATTACTGTCGAACATTGGCTTCGAGCTTGGAGCGGCGACGACTATCTATGAAGACAATCAAGGTTGCATTGCGCTGGCGAAGAATCCAATGTTCCATGCAAGAACAAAGCACATCGACATCGAGTTCCACTTCCTTCTTGAAAAGGTTGAGGAAGGCGTCATTGAGCTTGAGTACAAGCCAACAGGCGAGATGATTGCGGACGGCTTGACGAAGGCTCTCGGACGGACCAAGCATGCCGTTTTTCTGCAGGGTCTAAACTTGGAAGTGTAGGCGATGCGAAGCATGTATGTGCGCATCAAGGGTGAGTGTTAAGAATAGGTGATGCGACATATGTGTTATGGACATGCGTAGGGATAAGCGTGTCCATGAGTCAGAACATGCTTTAAGTAGTACTACAGCAATAGGACAACAGAGTGCGGGTCATCTATTTGAACTTGTAGCTCAAGTGGTACGGTGTGGCAGCACCAAGCGAGAGATCACTGGTTCGATTCCCACTGACGAAATAAAAAGTTAACACCTTCGGGTACTGGTGTGACGGGGTTCACCAGTACTGTCCTGCCAGACAGTGACGTCCCCCATTTTTGTCAACTGAAGAGCTGTGTGGAAGAGCTGTGTGGCCACATCAGAGAAACCGTTGTATGGGAAAGGAATATGGGAAAGGAACATGGGAAAGGAGCTTCTACATTGATGGGACGTTGGAATGAAGAATGGACCTGGAAGATGAGTAGAAACGGTAGGAACGAGTTTCCACTCATAACATGATGCACTTTTGATTTTGCTGCTTCGACCAACAAGTGTCCTTCACTTTTACGCTCCGCTAACATTTAACATTGCCGACTTTCTGAACACGTTCTTGTGTAAACGTCGGTTTGGCTGGCGTAAGCTTTGCGTAGCGATCTTGGGGGACTAACATATTGTGTGGAATTAAATATTAGTCTGTCGCCCCCTCACGGGAAATCTTCAAGCGGTGGTATAATTCATCTTACCCAGAGAGCTATGTAGAAGGTATCTTTTGTAATTTACGAAGATCATTAAGCACTGCGCAATTAAATCTATGTTTGCTTTTCAGATCGCTCCAAATGGGTTTCGAGATTGCTTTAACCTTCTTTTAACATGGAAATACTGTCTCGTCGATGATCCAATCACTTGATTCCTACTTGTAATTTTAGAGGCGAATATCACATTTACTTAAGCCTTCGAGTGATCTTGTGCGTCCAGCCCATTCCTTGCTTGCATAATCGAACTATGGCCATAATTGCTTTGATATATTGCTTACCCAGGTCCAAAAAATGTATGGATAGTTATACGCTACGCTGTCGGCATCGACATGTCAACGTTTTCTTACTGGGAAGAAAAACCACGTGTCTTTCACAAACTAATTGAAATTGAGCTTGTGTATCAACGAAACGAATTTTCCCTTCGACTAATAATCAACAATTTTCTGCAAAATAACTTGAAGCTGGTAGCGCATATTTCTTGTCACATAAGTGAACAGTTGTAATTAAAGATCCGAGAATATAATCTTTTGATAACACGTGTCGAAAACTCGTGGAGTGCAGGTCAATAATGGCATTGATACGTAAATATCACGTATATGCCTAAACATTCGGGGTTATATCTGAATAGTTTGGTCCAGCACCTAATATTGTACCGATCACCAGTTATCGAGTCAAATTTAGATATTAGAAACCATGCTTGTGATCATCTTATTGCACAGTTTGACCCCTTCCACTCCCTTTGTTCTGGATATTTCAAGATATATAAATTAATGTCCTTTCGGTACCGCCATCACATTTATCCCGTTTCATAGTATATACATCGATTATAGGGGGAACGTATATCCCAAATGATAATCGAATATCTATATGTTAGGAATATTCTAATGTACAAGGGTAATCTGCACTTGATTGCATCAGTGCGAGTATTATCATTCGTTTACCACGTAATAATTATTCCTATTATACCTTCAATTGGGTTTATATGGATCCATATACACCCCCACTATCGATCATAGTCTCTAACAACCAACATTTGATGGTCAGATTTCCATCTGAGTCACAATGTTTACTGCTTTCTCTTATTCATGTCATTATTATTAGAATATGTCATCACCAGTATTATAAACGCGGCAAGTCCATATGGCAGTCGTATTTCATTGACATCCCCATCATTCCAAAAACGTATATCCCATGTACATTTTTATATAGATTGCGCTTAACTCACATCAATATTCATTGTCAAAAGAGTCTTTCCCTTCAGGCTAAAGTGTCATGCTATCAATCGCCCATCATCATCGTTTTGTGTACCGGATACCAATTAGTCTCGCAGACGATGCTAATCCATTAAATTGTCCTCATTCGGCCTGTTGATTTTAAGAAATACAATTTTCAAGTGTACTAACGACCTGTATCCACATGATAGTCTTTTCGGCAATTGTCTGCGGCTCATGGCAGATTTATTACAATTAAGATCGATCCTAATCGGCAGAGTAATACAGCTTATTATCAAATTTCACTAAAGCGTACTTGCCTATTACAAAAACACGGGCTTTATCACATGATTCAGAAAATGATCGAGACTGTCAAACTATACTAGGTCGCAGGTGCGAAATATATACATCAAATATAGAGTATAACCTGTAAATGGCAGGAGAAAAGCGTATTTTCTATCAATCGCCCAACAGACCAGCTACACGCCAGATATCAGCTGCCTGTTGTCGTCATTCATTAGAGAAGATCGGAAATCGGTGTTATTCAGTCGAGCACACTTCACAAACAGCAACCCGCCGTTTGTTTTGCGATCAATCTGGCTCCAATATTGGTCATCGATCAACATCTTCTGACTTCGAGTCCTTGCACTCAAGACCGGCCGTGATGTCACCTCGCTTGATCAGAAGAAGCTACGAGTCCGTTCTGTTCTCTTACGATGCGCTAAGTTTCAGCAGTGCAAGATCGAGACGTATCACTATCAAGAAGTACGAGCATCTCAATACATTCCCACCGTCTAGTTTGTCGACTACTGTTTACGTGACTCAAAACAGGTTCTTGGAACAATTCAATCAGCAAGAGCATCACACCACGATACGTTCTTGATACATAGACAGAGGAAGAAGTCAATGTGTGTCGACATGATCGTTCACAACTGCACGCAACAGGTGCGACGCCAAAGCTTTGGACACACCGGGGATTGAACCCGGGGCCTTCCGCTTGCAAAGCGGACGCGCTACCACTGCGCTATGCGCCCGCAACATAGACACGTCTACCGACAGCTTTCACAACGCTTTATTGCGCCATACATGTGTGATTCGCTCTCCAACGCGCTGCTACAGGTCCTGGCAGTCGATTCCGACCTCCTAACCTTCAGATCTCGTGATTTGTCGACCAGTAGAAGACGACCACGATCTGTTGCCTGCTGACGTCGAACCAGCTGCCTGTTGTCGTCATTCATTAGAGAAGATCGGAAATCGGTGTTATTCAGTCGAGCACACTTCACAAACAGCAACCCGCCGTTTGTTTTGCGATCAATCTGGCTCCAATATTGGTCATCGATCAACATCTTCTGACTTCGAGTCCTTGCACTCAAGACCGGCCGTGATGTCACCTCGCTTGATCAGAAGAAGCTACGAGTCCGTTCTGTTCTCTTACGATGCGCTAAGTTTCAGCAGTGCAAGATCGAGACGTATCACTATCAAGAAGTACGAGCATCTCAATACATTCCCACCGTCTAGTTTGTCGACTACTGTTTACGTGACTCAAAACAGGTTCTTGGAACAATTCAATCAGCAAGAGCATCACACCACGATACGTTCTTGATACATAGACAGAGGAAGAAGTCAATGTGTGTCGACATGATCGTTCACAACTGCACGCAACAGGTGCGACGCCAAAGCTTTGGACACACCGGGGATTGAACCCGGGGCCTTCCGCTTGCAAAGCGGACGCGCTACCACTGCGCTATGCGCCCGCAACATAGACACGTCTACCGACAGCTTTCACAACGCTTTATTGCGCCATACATGTGTGATTCGCTCTCCAACGCGCTGCTACAGGTCCTGGCAGTCGATTCCGACCTCCTAACCTTCAGATCTCGTGATTTGTCGACCAGTAGAAGACGACCACGATCTGTTGCCTGCTGACGTCGAACCAGCTGCCTGTTGTCGTCATTCATTAGAGAAGATCGGAAATCGGTGTTATTCAGTCGAGCACACTTCACAAACAGCAACCCGCCGTTTGTTTTGCGATCAATCTGGCTCCAATATTGGTCATCGATCAACATCTTCTGACTTCGAGTCCTTGCACTCAAGACCGGCCGTGATGTCACCTCGCTTGATCAGAAGAAGCTACGAGTCCGTTCTGTTCTCTTACGATGCGCTAAGTTTCAGCAGTGCAAGATCGAGACGTATCACTATCAAGAAGTACGAGCATCTCAATACATTCCCACCGTCTAGTTTGTCGACTACTGTTTACGTGACTCAAAACAGGTTCTTGGAACAATTCAATCAGCAAGAGCATCACACCACGATACGTTCTTGATACATAGACAGAGGAAGAAGTCAATGTGTGTCGACATGATCGTTCACAACTGCACGCAGCAGGTGCGACGCCAAAGCTTTGGACACACCGGGGATTGAACCCGGGGCCTTCCGCTTGCAAAGCGGACGCGCTACCACTGCGCTATGCGCCCGCAACATAGACACGTCTACCGACAGCTTTCACAACGCTTTATTGCGCCATACATGTGTGATTCGCTCTCCAACGCGCTGCTACAGGTCCTGGCAGTCGATTCCGACCTCCTAACCTTCAGATCTCGTGATTTGTCGACCAGTAGAAGACGACCACGATCTGTTGCCTGCTGACGTCGAACCAGCTGCCTGTTGTCGTCATTCATTAGAGAAGATCGGAAATCGGTGTTATTCAGTCGAGCACACTTCACAAACAGCAACCCGCCGTTTGTTTTGCGATCAGTCTGGCTCCAATATTGGTCATCGATCAACATCTTCTGACTTCGAGTCCTTGCACTCAAGACCGGCCGTGATGTCACCTCGCTTGATCAGAAGAAGCTACGAGTCCGTTCTGTTCTCTTACGATGCGCTAAGTTTCAGCAGTGCAAGATCGAGACGTATCACTATCAAGAAGTACGAGCATCTCAATACATTCCCACCGTCTAGTTTGTCGACTACTGTTTACGTGACTCAAAACAGGTTCTTGGAACAATTCAATCAGCAAGAGCATCACACCACGATACGTTCTTGATACATAGACAGAGGAGGAAGTCAATGTGTGTCGGCATGATGGTTCACAACTGCACGCAACAGGTGCGACGCCAAAGCTTTGGACACACCGGGGATTGAACCCGGGGCCTTCCGCTTGCAAAGCGGACGCGCTACCACTGCGCTATGCGCCCGCAACATAGACACGTCTACCGACAGCTTTCACAACGCTTTATTGCGCCATACATGTGTGATTCGCTCTCCAACGCGCTGCTACAGGTCCTGGCAGTCGATTCCGACCTCCTAACCTTCAGATCTCGTGATTTGTCGACCAGTAGAAGACGACCACGATCTGTTGCCTGCTGACGTCGAACCAGCTGCCTGTTGTCGTCATTCATTAGAGAAGATCGGAAATCGGTGTTATTCAGTCGAGCACACTTCACAAACAGCAACCCGCCGTTTGTTTTGCGATCAATCTGGCTCCAATATTGGTCATCGATCAACATCTTCTGACTTCGAGTCCTTGCACTCAAGACCGGCCGTGATGTCACCTCGCTTGATCAGAAGAAGCTACGAGTCCGTTCTGTTCTCTTACGATGCGCTAAGTTTCAGCAGTGCAAGATCGAGACGTATCACTATCAAGAAGTACGAGCATCTCAATACATTCCCACCGTCTAGTTTGTCGACTACTGTTTACGTGACTCAAAACAGGTTCTTGGAACAATTCAATCAGCAAGAGCATCACACCACGATACGTTCTTGATACATAGACAGAGGAGGAAGTCAATGTGTGTCGACATGATCGTTCACAACTGCACGCAACAGGTGCGACGCCAAAGCTTTGGACACACCGGGGATTGAACCCGGGGCCTTCCGCTTGCAAAGCGGACGCGCTACCACTGCGCTATGCGCCCGCAACATAGACACGTCTACCGACAGCTTTCACAACGCTTTATTGCGCCATACATGTGTGATTCGCTCTCCAACGCGCTGCTACAGGTCCTGGCAGTCGATTCCGACCTCCTAACCTTCAGATCTCGTGATTTGTCGACCAGTAGAAGACGACCACGATCTGTTGCCTGCTGACGTCGAACCAGCTGCCTGTTGTCGTCATTCATTAGAGAAGATCGGAAATCGGTGTTATTCAGTCGAGCACACTTCACAAACAGCAACCCGCCGTTTGTTTTGCGATCAATCTGGCTCCAATATTGGTCATCGATCAACATCTTCTGACTTCGAGTCCTTGCACTCAAGACCGGCCGTGATGTCACCTCGCTTGATCAGAAGAAGCTACGAGTCCGTTCTGTTCTCTTACGATGCGCTAAGTTTCAGCAGTGCAAGATCGAGACGTATCACTATCAAGAAGTACGAGCATCTCAATACATTCCCACCGTCTAGTTTGTCGACTACTGTTTACGTGACTCAAAACAGGTTCTTGGAACAATTCAATCAGCAAGAGCATCACACCACGATACGTTCTTGATACATAGACAGAGGAAGAAGTCAATGTGTGTCGACATGATCGTTCACAACTGCACGCAGCAGGTGCGACGCCAAAGCTTTGGACACACCGGGGATTGAACCCGGGGCCTTCCGCTTGCAAAGCGGACGCGCTACCACTGCGCTATGCGCCCGCAACATAGACACGTCTACCGACAGCTTTCACAACGCTTTATTGCGCCATACATGTGTGATTCGCTCTCCAACGCGCTGCTACAGGTCCTGGCAGTCGATTCCGACCTCCTAACCTTCAGATCTCGTGATTTGTCGACCAGTAGAAGACGACCACGATCTGTTGCCTGCTGACGTCGAACCAGCTGCCTGTTGTCGTCATTCATTAGAGAAGATCGGAAATCGGTGTTATTCAGTCGAGCACACTTCACAAACAGCAACCCGCCGTTTGTTTTGCGATCAATCTGGCTCCAATATTGGTCATCGATCAACATCTTCTGACTTCGAGTCCTTGCACTCAAGACCGGCCGTGATGTCACCTCGCTTGATCAGAAGAAGCTACGAGTCCGTTCTGTTCTCTTACGATGCGCTAAGTTTCAGCAGTGCAAGATCGAGACGTATCACTATCAAGAAGTACGAGCATCTCAATACATTCCCACCGTCTAGTTTGTCGACTACTGTTTACGTGACTCAAAACAGGTTCTTGGAACAATTCAATCAGCAAGAGCATCACACCACGATACGTTCTTGATACATAGACAGAGGAAGAAGTCAATGTGTGTCGACATGATGGTTCACAACTGCACGCAACAGGTGCGACGCCAAAGCTTTGGACACACCGGGGATTGAACCCGGGGCCTTCCGCTTGCAAAGCGGACGCGCTACCACTGCGCTATGCGCCCGCAACATAGACACGTCTACCGACAGCTTTCACAACGCTTTATTGCGCCATACATGTGTGATTCGCTCTCCAACGCGCTGCTACAGGTCCTGGCAGTCGATTCCGACCTCCTAACCTTCAGATCTCGTGATTTGTCGACCAGTAGAAGACGACCACGATCTGTTGCCTGCTGACGTCGAACCAGCTGCCTGTTGTCGTCATTCATTAGAGAAGATCGGAAATCGGTGTTATTCAGTCGAGCACACTTCACAAACAGCAACCCGCCGTTTGTTTTGCGATCAATCTGGCTCCAATATTGGTCATCGATCAACATCTTCTGACTTCGAGTCCTTGCACTCAAGACCGGCCGTGATGTCACCTCGCTTGATCAGAAGAAGCTACGAGTCCGTTCTGTTCTCTTACGATGCGCTAAGTTTCAGCAGTGCAAGATCGAGACGTATCACTATCAAGAAGTACGAGCATCTCAATACATTCCCACCGTCTAGTTTGTCGACTACTGTTTACGTGACTCAAAACAGGTTCTTGGAACAATTCAATCAGCAAGAGCATCACACCACGATACGTTCTTGATACATAGACAGAGGAGGAAGTCAATGTGTGTCGGCATGATGGTTCACAACTGCACGCAACAGGTGCGACGCCAAAGCTT
>JH598476.1:304071-320369 GCA_000173235.2 Hyaloperonospora arabidopsidis Emoy2 | reverse complement strand
CCCTTTTCTTCACCGAACCCCAGTTCAGAGTGAAAAACAATTTGAGCTTATACTCGAGTAATCATGCCTGACGTTCATGCGGCAGGTGACGCTTTTATTGCTGAAGACAATAGCTAACATCTTGCTCACTATTCGGTATTTTGCGTGTTTAACATGCGAAGGACGGGTACCGCCGTAACAGACGACTTGTCATTCGAGCAACCAGTAAAACCTTAGTTTGGAAGTCTTGTAAGTTGATCCGAAGACTGATTCACTGCAGAAGATCATGCGGAATATTGGTGACTATCGCGTCATTGTTGATGAGGTGTGTGAATCTCCTATCATCAAACACAAAGGAAGTGGGTAGTGGATCAAGCGTCGCTCGCTGCAACTATTAATAGCAAAATGTTTGCACTTTCAGGAGACAATTGCGCGAGTAACGTAAGGAACGAAAGCGTGCGCTACGGAGTGCGCGCTTCAATCTACGGCACCGATTTTAAGGTGTGTTAGAACCAATTCGGACAATTGATGATATTGATATGTAGGACCTCGACATGAAGAATTGGGTTATTGCAATGCCCGAGATCTGTCGGAGTGGCATCCTCTATATTTGCAGTACGCCGGTCTTCGCTTCGGACGGCATCTGTGTAGTCTGTCTTAACATAATATTCATACTTGATATTTACCTTATGTAAAGTATTATGTAATGGAGTCCCCCAATATAGTCTCACAAACTTAACTTAGCAAGTAACATTGTGATGCAGAAGTCATACACTGTTTATTGGCTGTTATAGATCAATAATATCAACAAATAAAGCCGAGCTACGACAGAAGAACGCAATGAGTGGTGAGCAGATAGTTACAATACATGTTTGTATTTAGATATAGTTAAAATAGGATTTATAAAACTGGAGGTTAACAATACTAAATACAGTTCTATTACCCTTATCTCGCATTGAAACCTTTCACTGCACGATACGTGTACGTGAGTTTAAGGCACCTACTTACCGTGCATTCAGTGTAAGTAGCTTGTACTGTGATAGTTTAAGCGATCGGTGACCCGTTACACCTGGTAGCACTTCGTAGTCCGTTCAATGACTATGAATATGTTGGATGATAAAGAGGAAGACTTTTATCCAACACACGAGAGCTACTCTCATTTAGGTCAAATCGAATGTAATGCCGTCGAACGATTGAGCTTGACGAAAGGGAAAGAAGCCGTAGGCGCAATACTGTCCGCTCTGGGTCCAGGTGAGAAACACGCCACCATCGCCAAGTTCATACAGAATGGACTTGACTCTGACCGGGAAAAGGTAGCCTTGATTCACCAGTAAAGGTCTCAACAGACAGAGCTGTTAAGAGAACAGAGTGCTCAACAGTTAGATTTGTTAATGCAGCAGTAGCCTGCTGCTACAGGGTCGACGCACAGACGTCGACCCAAATCGCTGAATATTGACATCTCCAAATACAAAGGAGATGAATAAGACTCTCTGTTGAGAGAGTTTGTTAACCTAGATGAAGCAATCAGGGCTCTTCACATAGTCGATGAGCTAATGCGACCTGCATTTGCTCAATTGAATTGATAGAACTTGCGAAGACTTGGGCCTCAAGCTGCACGACCCATATGTGTTTGGGTCGTTAGAGGTCTTCAAATTACGGCTCAGACAAACGTTCGAACCGCAGCGAGCTAATTTCGGGGCTCGCTCTGAAATCCAGAATCTAAACAAGTAATAAGTGCTTTACACTCATACATTCAGTACATACGCCTAGGGCTGCGACTAGAGTAGTTTATTGGGTGGACCCGTCGTTTGACCCGGCTGGTCCGGGTACCGGGACGAGTTCTGAGCGGATTAATAACCCATTGGTCTTTCCCCATATTTTTGCCATTGCAACCAACCTAGAAAGCATATTTTTCTAGCTAATTTTGGGTGGTGTATTAAGCTATGTGTCTCAAATCTAGCACCCATTTTACTGATTGGGGAGGATTGTGTCTGTCTCTCATTATTACTGGTCAGCATTTGATATATTATATATATATGAGCCAATTTATAAAAACCATTCCATAAAAATGAATATAGAACTGATGCAACCAGAAACTGCAAAGTCGTTCGCCTCCGCTGACAAGGTCACCCAGCAAATAGAGGGTGCTGCCAGTACCAATGGAGGCAAGAAGAAAAGCTGGGTTTGGAAGTACTTTGTAAGGCTCAGTGAATAAGGTAAAGCTTTTTGTCAGGTCCCAAATCTTCTTGGCGGATCAGCAATTTTTGGAGCTACTTATGTATGTACAGCTATGAGTGGAACCATAAATCTGGCCAAGATTTGATGACCACCCATCAAATACATGCTTAGCTACCTAAACAAGGTATAATGCGTGCATATTTAAAATCAGGCGATCTGAAGGTGTGTGCATTGTATTAGTTAATGTAATTGTGTTTAAATATATATTAACATGATAACATATAACAGAAACCTCAAGTAAACAGGAATACATATAAGAAGGGGTTACTCATACCTATTCTAGAGCATTCGCTACCTTATCAGTTTGTGGGATACAGGCAGCTGCAGATCTTCTCGAGCTTTGCAATTTTGCAACCAGCTATTTGTTGACATCCTCAGATACGATCATACGTGATGTTCTCAATGATGTTTTACCAGGGTACATGTACGCTCTATTTGGCGGCCAAATACAATTGATAACATCGATAAATGCAGGATTTAAACATCTGAAGATGTCTTTATATAAACTGAACACCAAAGTGAATATCACTGTTGATTGCGGGGCTTCAACGAATCATCGTTTGGTAATGAGAGTGACAGCTCATTGGATTGATGATGCTATTGGAAGCATGACAATTGAAAGCTCTGGAATCTGGTTGTTGCTGCATTCGAGATAGAAGGAGATCACAGCGGACAAAAACTTGATGAGCAGGTGTTTAATGTGTTGGAGAAGTTTAAATTTTTATCCAAGGTCCTTCGTATCATCAGCGACAAGGCTTCATCGAACGGAACAATCGTAACGTGCATGGAGCAATGGTGTATCATTCCCGGATTCACTAGATGCGACAACATGCTTGATTGTATGGGTCATGTGATAAAGCTGATAGATAATGCTGGTATCAAGATACTCAGAACATTCGATCACTAATTGAATCTTAACATTCAAGAAAATATCATTTTAATGTTCACAGATGTGATACTTGCCGACCAAGTTAGAGAAACTGAACACTGTTAGATTTTTATGAATGTATGGACTCATTTTTGTATATAATTCTAACATGTGAAATTGTTTATATTGTTTCAAGCAGTGGGTACAGCCGTATGTAGAGTTCTTGAATTCACAAATCCTATTAACGGTTCGCCGCAGCGACTTCAAATTTGAGGCGCTTGCGGATTTGTTCGCATCAGATATCAGAGCCAAGAAGATGGTAAAATATGTATTTACGAGGTGGAATTTTACTCTGACAATGTTGAAGCGTGCATTTGCGCTTCTCAAAGTCATTGCAGCTTATATAGAAAGCGACTTCGAGCTTCAGAGATATGTGCTTATGGAACATGAATGGGCTCTTGTGAAAGAAGTCATTAAGCTGCTTGAACCTTTGGAAGATGTATTTAAAGCATTTAGTGGACATTTATGAATTAGAACATTTTAGATCTAATCTTGTTTTATTTTTGTAGGCTACAGTTCTTTTGCCATCTCAAAGTATCCATCTAATATGGCAGTGTGGTAAAGTCGATCGAGATCGAGTTTGTAAAACCTCGGTTTTCGGCTAAGTACGAAGTGGTATTTAGATGAACAGTTGCGGGACGATGGCCGTTAAAATAGACGTCCCCGTTGGATGACACAACGGGCAGAACCCCATCCATTAGCGCCGTTACAGACTGTGGAAGGAAGATGGGGACCATCATTGGGGACCGCGATCAGGGCACCGCGATCAGGGCACCGCGATCAAGGGACCACGATTGGCATGGGCCACGTGATATAGAAGGATTGCAAATTCATTTGGCATGGAGACGATACGTGGCGGTCAATCTTGACATACGAGGTAAGCGTAGTCATAGTTTTAGTCTTGGTTGGGTAACATTAAACAGAGTTCAATTTGCTTCTAAACACATTCGTGTCGTTCTTCTTCCGGGCAGGATATTTGGCCTCCCGACGTCAGAGAAATTCGAAACTACGAACCGGAAGATCACCCCTGGAGATATTTGGCCAGAAGTGTAAGGACTCTCAACACCCCTCAACTGAGATCGGACGCAGGCAACCTTACTGGTTGAAGTACAAGATCGCGACACGGCTCAAGTGGTCAGAAGGCTCGCGACTCAAGTACCCCATTTTTGGATCAAGGCGATCAAGGCTGATCGCGGCGACTCTGGGAGAGCGCCAACCAAGAACACGTGATTGGGTGAGGAATTTTCACCCGATCGACACCAATATCTAAAACGCTCCAGTTCAGCATCGAGTCGAGTCCACCTAGAAGAGCGCAGCGCGCCCTACCGACGGGTACACAAGATGAGGAAGGAACAAGTGCAAGCGGAATCGGAGAACCACACCGTTAGTCGGTCGTCTTAGCGCCAGTGGAGAGCTAATATAGCCTCAAAAAATGAGCGAACCCCACTCCACCACAGCAGCTGCAACTGTATATGCCATGCTGTTGGAGAGTATTCAAGGAGCTCTTCGCTCATATGAGGTGCATTTCTTGAATCATCAATTAAAGTCGTCGTTAAGAAATTGCAAGCGTACAAGGAGATAGCTGATGGTCAGTACGTTAAGAAGCTTGCAACAGTGTTGGATCCTCGAATTAAGTTAAATTTCTTCAGCAACATAAATGAGGACACTTGTGATATACGTGATCAGCTTTTAAAGAGAGCTCATCTTTACAACGCCCATTAGCAACGCCAACCGACCACATACAATTTCGAAAAGAGCGACTTCAACTCCTACGCTAGTCGACTCTACAAGAAGCGCAAGACTATCGATCTCGATGACGAGATTGACCATTATTTAGATGGTGAAGTGGAAGACTTCAACACGGATCCACTGCTTTGATTGGAAATCAAAAGTGTCTACATTTTCAAGCTTGACGGAGATGTCACGAGCATACTTGTCAGTTCCAGCAATTAGTGCACCAAGTAAAAAAACCTTTTCTGCGGGCAGGGAAATGATTACTGATTTCCACGTTTCCATAAGTGCAAGTAATTCATAAGCGCTCAGTGTTTGGAGAACTGGATCAAAATAATTTCATTGATTTTACAATTACTACAGATTGGTATTATGAGCCATCACCCGAACACGACGACTAAACTGTCGACAACGACGAAGTATCTTAACAACTACTCCATATAACAAAGCCAAGTAACCTTAGATATCCCTGCTGCTAGCTTAATAAGATGGCAATCTCCTTTATACAAATGTTGTCAAATATATGGAGGCCACTACAAATTATCCAGTTCAAAGTATTTTGTCGCCTCTTACGCCTATGGTGCCCAACAAGTGCAACAACAACTACACCAACAATAGGAAGTTTTATAGACAAATGAATGCAGTACACCCATGCCTTATACGTACTTTATATGTATCTGCCTTATGATGAGACTTGTGAGCGCTCCAATACCTACATGGCCAGTTGCAATATCACCAAAAATCGATCTTGGTCATCTACTCGGCGCTAGACCTTGATCATCCTGCGAGTAGACGCGCACGAGAACGTGCACGTCTCGAAACTTATTCGTCCAGTATGGATTTCCTGCTGACCAGCAAGATATGACCACACGCTCAATATTGCGGAAACAAAGATATCGTGAGGAGTTAAAATCCGTTTCACGTTGCCAAATCGCACAAGAACAAAACGGAGGATGATTTACCACTGCTCGAAATGTGGCGGCACGGAGCACGTGCTCTGCATCATCTTCTCGCATGCTCTTAAATCGTCTAAAAATGGCAGATAAACACAGTTGATTGCCTATACAGGCTTGTAATTAGTGATTAGAAGATGTACATGCTTCTAAACAATGTGAACGTACAACGATATGTATCCGGTGTTGCGTGGAATAAGACAAGATCTAACTAGAAAATAGAGCATGATGAGCAGGGTCATGGCAGAAGTAAGGTGCGTGTTACAGATACACACGTATGAACGTCAGCCACATATACAATGCTACTCGATTTTAGTGCATATTTAGACGTACATGCTGGCCCGTTCGACGGTTTCCTCAAATGAATTTACCACATGAAAATTTGACTTGCCCAATTGATCCACGACACGTTCCACACTTGAATATTTGGGGGGCTCTTTTGCGATTCTGTATTATGTAGTACACACAAATGTTTTGGACCAGGGCGAAGTATTGGGTCGCCCCGGACCATCTGGTTCGGATCTTGGGTCGAGGTCTAACTCGGATCAATGACCCTGGGTAGGAGCCTACACACGTCAGATTACGAGAAGCATTACATCAAATACACTAAATGATCAAACGTTAATCACGTTGTCCATGTAAGGCCTCCCGGAAGGTCTAGTCAAGCCCTACCTGTTCCGACTGGAATTTGGTACCCTGTAAGAGGCAATCCGGGTTGCGGAACAGGAAGAATTCATCATTAAATAAGCTCAAGTACACTCGAGTTCCTTTCGCCCCTTGGAGACGGAGGAGCAGAATCAATAGATCTCTGCTACACAAAGAGTGAAATCTCTTGCGGTACCATCTATAGGAAATGTAGAGATGCAAGATATGTCAAGATACAGGGCATTAAATGCAATGCTCCGAACGCGGTACCACGTACCGCAGGAAACAGTAATCACCGAGCGGCCAATAAGGGGCCAAGTCGTGGGTCCGCCATTTCCGCGTAAACACTACAAAGTAACGAACAGTAAAAAAAAATTCGGTTTTAGTAGGTGCGGAGCGCTCTACTGATTCAGCAACATCATTTGCAGGTCTCTTGACGAGAGTTGCTCCCAACACGCAATCATTGTGCTTTACCGTAACTGGTTATGGATTTTCACTCATTACTAGCCCTCTATAGATTAGGCGAATGCCTAATTTGCACCCGTTCCATCTTGGATTAGGCATATTAGGCATGTCGAACACTTAGTGAAATCGGTTTTTTAGACGTTTATATTGAAAGAACACGTGAGCTTAAAGTGAACAGAGATGATTGTGTCCACAATCGACTACGTTCACTGATTAAAGCTGAGCATATCAGCAGCTTGCTTGCAGTGTAAGCAGCTCTCCAGTGAGAAGTAGTTATCGACCTGGTAAACACATTCTTACGAATCTTGAGCAATGAGAAGTCAGACTCCACTGGCGCTGTGTTAGGGAATACCGAAGCCATTCCACCACAGAACTCGCATAGCTTGTTGAATCGCCACGAATGCAGGGCAAACCCCAGGCGACATAGAATGTGGTGATGGATTCACAGGCGCTTATGGCTAGCTGAAAATCTTGCTCAGCATTTATCGCATGGACTAAGGCTCGGTGCTGCACTGTAATCCGGCTAATATCAGTCTAGGACCAGGACAAGTGGAGGTGATCCTCCTCGAACAAGACGTGACGTCCGACATCACGCTCCGGAACTACAACCAGCTCGTGTGGCACATTGGGAGTGATTGCCTGTTCACAAGCCTGGTTGCTTTTGTCTCGCATGGCGACAAGGTCAACGATATTGTCCAGTATGTCAAACACAAGGAATGCTACGGTCTTAACCATCCCGGTGATAACTTCGTCATTTATGTCCTAGAGCAGTTGTATAGCGAAGAACTCCATGTCCTCGAAATAGTTGCGGATCGACACTATTTCAGCGCACCAGCGGTCAAGCACGACGTACAGATCCGAGTCGGTTATGGCAGCAGTTTCATCAGACGGCGGGCCCATTGTGCCAATTGTAGCCATTATCCTTACACGTAGCTGCCTTATTCGGTCGCTTGCTGGCTCAGCGTGTTGCGGCGGCTTTGCATACGTTATACCACTTTGTAGACAGTAGAAGTCAGCGACGCTGTGATAATGTTAAGCAGCCACCAGGAAGGGCAAGCTGGTGCCGTTGTGCTGCGTGATGGTGGCATACTGCTGTAATGCGCCAGATCCTCAGCGCGATGCTCATCAATCCATGCGGTTACCCTGTACAGAGAATGACAGCGCGTGAAGATCATCTTTAGGCACGTCGATTGCATAGTGTCAATGAGCCGTTACTGATGACGTAAATGACTAATCATGGCTAGAAGTGTCGTCATGAAGGTACCTTCGTCCAGGGCCATCCGCGCCTCCTCTAGCTTAATCTACAATTGATGCAACATTCACCAGACGCAGATTAATCCGGGTCGTGTCTACGCCTACTGCAGCATGTTCACGACACCTTGGACAGCATCAGTCATGTTGCATGCACCGTCAGAGACACTCCAATCAGCGTCTCTTTTCAGCGCGGGCAGAGGACGTCCAGCAGCTTGTAAATCATGTTGATCTGGTCCAGGCCAGTATGAGAGACAACTATGCGCAGAGAAGTGACGTGATCGTTGCACATTCGACCTTGCCCCCCAAAGCGGATGCGGAAGTCGATGTATGACGTATCAGCATCGTGCACTAAAGTTACACCGTGCACAAAACTGGTCGTTTATTTAACATAAAATTTGTCATCCAATTCCAATACAATGAAGTCATCGTAATATTGGACTTTTTTAGTGCATAGGTAATCCATACTACACATTTCATCACTGTTACGAATGCGCCTGTCGCGAGACGTACCGCCATCCTCGTTGGAAGAATCTTGCGCATAATAAATTGAAGCGTACTATCGTCTAGAGACAGGCGCCATACAAAGTTGATCGAAGCCCCACAATAGATTAGTGCTGGAAGTGACATATCTTTTGCTGCGTCGAGCTTTATGGCAATGAGCAGCCCTCTGTAGATAAGGCATTTCGGAAATTTATGCGTAAATTGCCTAATTTCAATCCCAGCAAGTGCCAAATCTAAAAGTAGCCGAATTTGCAAGCTAATGACATTTACTGTAAATAGCCGCTTCAGTACACCCCCTCGAATCATTTATTACTTTTAACCGTCGAAGGGTAACCAGCAGCCCCCAACCGTCCTCACCCCCACTCCCTTCACCCGCCTGCGCACCCCGTACGTCGACTTTGCCGCTCGCAACTCGCCGACATAGAATCGAACAGCGCCTCGTGTCTTTGCAGTGTTTTGATATGGAAGGCAAGAAGCGTAGGAAGTCAACTAAGCCACGCTCGACACCGTTCCAAATGAAGCACTTCGTGGAGTATGGACTGCTAGATGATATGGTCGACGCTAAGTCACATTCCGTCACATACATTCGTGCAGATATGCATCACGTTCGGTAGTGAGGAGGTTCCAGGCCAGAATCATCGGAAAACGGAAATTGTCAAGACATTCCTGCCGCCGTTCAGGACAGAAAATTACCGGACCCATCTACAGCACGGGCACCCGAAGGAGTGGGCAGTGTACCAGGTCCTTGAGGCCAGTCAAAAAAGAGGCCCACTTCAATTCAGAAGTCCCATTCTCTAATCAGATTGTGGCCTGCTTGGACCCCACCTCGGTGAATACTAAGTATGAGCTAGAGGCCAGTATTGTAGATGTTATCATTGGAGATATGCTGTGAAACCCGGATGACATCGAAGGTGTCAGTTAAGAAAACGCAATGATAATATTCAATGGGGACCATGTCAATGGTGTTCATGTTGTGGCGATTGCAACTTCGGTGCCCTTCCGCCTAACTATCAAGTTCATCGCCGCCAGCATGAGCTTCAAACAGACCGCGTTAGCTGTTCAGGCAGCCAAGGCGAAGTCAAGCTGTGCTAAACTTGGCGGTATAAATAAGTTAAAAGTAGCCACCTTCGCGCGACTGCAGTATGCTCTCAACTTCTAAGGTTCTTGCAATCGTACTTTGCCTACAATGGTCGTTCGCCCTGGTGCTGGATGGCAGCACGTGCCTGGATTACTATCCAATGGAATCTAATTTTTCGATTGTATGTAATTTGATTGGCAGATGATTTTTGAACCGGTTTATTGCATAAATCGCTGTTTGCGAAGTAATTTTATCGTTTTAGGGACGGATTGTAAGTGGGGGGGGCATTTCTCAAATTAAAAAGGAAACAATAAGAAGCATTAAATGAAAGTGCGCCGCGGGCACTACGAGAAACAAGCCTTCGTCGATGCTTTAAGGAGAATGTGTCTTGGTGAATCGTACGCCGAGGTCGCGCTGACGTCGTCTGTTATGCTATGTACGTTGGTTAAGAAGGCGAAGGACCAGCAGAGCGGGATCCCAATTGAAGGGCTACGCCACGGCACGAAGCCTGCAATCTTAGCAGATCTGAAGAGACACCTGGTGGAGTGCATTGCCGCCATGCAGCGCGTGGGCCTATTTGTTGCTTGCATAGAGATCATGAAGCGCGCCATCCTAGTCTGCTACGCGCTGCAGAAGCGCAAGAGAGCCAGCCAGTCGACAATTAAAAGAATAATAAGTTATTAAGCGATAATATGATGTTATTAGTTTACTAAACGTTAAAATTGTTTTTAAAAAAATCTGTTGAGATAAATTTATAGGTTCATAAACCATTTTATTACTTTACAAAATACATGTTTTCCGAAAATATTTTATTTAAGTCTCAAAATCTAAACCTATATTTTTTACTTTATAAGTAAATCAATTTTATTACCTATATATGCAGTTTTAAAGTTTCCTTTTGTTAAGCGATTCCTGGTCGCCACCCGGTGCTCGTACCACGCACTGCGCAGAGCATCGGGAGAGTGCGAAACACGGTGGGGAAGTCGTCGGTCGACGTGCTTTACACTATGGCCAAGCTTCTCATTGAGCATAGGATCAAATTGTCGCGGGTCTTCAACACGGACGAAACTTTGATCAAGCCGAAGCCCACGACTCGTACCATCATTTCCATCAAAGGCTCTAGAAACGTGTGGACGCAGGAGATCAAGCCCAAATTCTACATTTCCGTGGTGGCGGCCGTTAGTGCGCCTGGTTTTTCTGTCTCTCCCCTCATCATCCCCCCTGGCGTTTGTCTGCTCAAGACAGTGCTTTCAGTGCTATCAATTGACGGCGCGCGCGTTCCAGATGCGCCAATTTGATATAGCAATTATCCAAAATCTTTAAGGACTGGCTGGCGACCTTCTCTACTGTGCTGGAAGCCAAGGATATTCAAAAGCCAGTCATTTTGACGTAGAATAACTCTTCCACGCATGTGAATATGGGCAAGTTTTGGAAATCTTTTTATCATTGTATTATTCTCATAATCACTTTTAAATTGATTATTTTTTTTATAGATTCGGTAAACTTCTGCTGTGAACATGGCATCCATATGGTCGCCTTGCCAGCAAATGCGACGCACGTATTTCAGCCGCTTGACGTGGCTGTGTTTAAGCGTTTCGAAACAATCATCCGCGAGCGTCTACAGCTTCAAATTTATGGAACGGCGGACCCAGCGCTGTCCAAACAGACAGCCATCGATATTGCTTGTTATGCATACCGTATCACCATTATTGATAAATCTTGCAATGCAATCTAGGAATTTCGGGGTGCTGTACTCTACTCTTTCTCTCTGATTCAACTGCCCAAGCGTCCCGGTGGGTATCAAGCTGGGGGAGTGAAAGGCGACTACGACAATGCATCTTGGCTTGTTCACCACCCGAATGTGGTCGTTACAGTCCAGCATGCGGTCCTCACGCTTGCTGTAGAGCCTGCACGGAATCAGAAGAACCGTAGAACAACGATCGACATCGCAGGCAGGTTGGCCAAAGAAATGCTTGTAGAAGCATCCATCCATTAGTGGTGCACTAAGCCAGTACCCAATAAAATAGGCTTAACATTGACTGCTTTCAACCAACTCGTAAATAATGTGTAAAATAATGTCATAAAGGTGAACGATATCGATTAAAACCGCACCTAAAATGGCTTTAAAATGGTCGTTTTGAATATACCCGATTCCTTTATTTTAATTAGTTAAATTAAATCTCCGAATTGGTCCAAAATCGTGCACTGAACTGTTTGTTTACCTTATCCTTGGTTTACCGTGGCTCAGAAGGTACGAGTCACAAGTCAGCTGGCATCGACGTAGTGTCGCGATGCCTGCCGCTTGTTCACCAGAAGTCTATCTGATGAACGTCTTGGAGCGTCCTCCACCATGTGAATGTAACTACGAGTGAGTGCGATGTCCTCACGTGTGGTTCAGTCGTTAGTACGACTGCACAAGATCGCAATGGGACTAATTATCACATCGTGGGGCGAGATCCCGGCGACTGCATAGCAACGCAGGAAGCGCCTAAGGCGCACCACTCATATAAGTCGAGCAAACCGGGGCACGGGTGTCATCCTAATGGAGATCGCCCAGAACGTAACCAATTGATAGCCAATAATTGGCAATACGAAGATCCTAGATCGATTAAAGAATCGAACGTAGAAGACCTGGCTGCAGTAGCGCAACTACTGCCAGAAGACGCCGAGGGAGCAATCCCGGCGTATCGGAAGATGAGATATCCCAAAAGGCTAGCGTTGAGGGAAAAGTTCCCAATGGGATACCAGAGAAATTGAATGTCCTGGATAAGGACGGATCAAGTATAGATTATTAAACACTTAATATGATCGCGCCTCAAAAGCTAACTTTGGAGATCACTTAACCGCCCACGTTGGAGCAAAAAATATTCTTGTGTAATCTGTATAGTGGCAAAGTCAAGCAGATCTGCATACTCGTCGTGAAAGGCCAGTACGTCAGCAATATCCGGATGACAATAGTCTTGGTTGAGGTTGAAGGAGTCATCATTAAATCATAAATGGACGAGATTGTCCTTGATGAGTAGACTCGGATTCAGCGAAATACATCCAAATTGTGGAAATCAATCAAATTGAATTACCGTAATGAAGATTTGATGGGATTCAGGGATGTGTTTCCAGAAGCAGTGTCGTGCGAGTAACCTAAGGACAAGGTACTCGTCACGAAATCGACCTGAAACCGGGTTTAAAGTACTGTGTTATGAATCAATGATAACTGCCTTCGTGAACAAGTAATAGCGATCAATAAATTACTTGTGGATCGCTTAGCATCCGGCCATGTGAGGGAGTCCACCGCTCCACACACATATCTCTCCGACCTTCTGTGTGCAAAAGGCCACAGGAGGGTGGAGGATAGTACACGCCTTCAACAAGTTGAACGCTGCCACTGTACCGCCTCAAGCGCCGATATTAAGGAAAGATGTCATCATCGATGGTATTACAAAGAGTACCATATTTGTATCAATGGATTTAATGAACGGATTCTATCACATACTTATGCGCGAAAGGGACATCCCCTATATCGCAGTGAGCACCCCAAGAGGTATGCTTTGGGAGTGGAAAATATTGCCTCAAGGCTTAAACAATTCCCCTGCTACATTCAATAGATGTGTGACCGGTATGTTGAGATTCGCATCCAGTTATTTCGGAGTTTTTTTCGCCCATAGCCGGGCTATGGACGGACAGACAGATGTAGAAGTACACCGACTCCCCTACCGGGGGATCTTTACACTCATGCGCGAGCATAAGTTGTATGCCGACCTCAAGGTGTATAAATTTGCTGCTAGCTAAATACCATTTCATGGGTGCATCTTGGGTGCTTAAGGCATACGGCCCACCCTATCAAGATCCATATTGGCCGGTGCCTACCGATGTAAATGGAATTCGGAAGATCCTAGACTTAGCGGCAACTTTGACCAAGCATTCGCAGAATTACGCCGAGATAACTGTTCATCTCTCTTGTTTATTGAAAAAAAACGAGAAGTGGGATGAAGTGCCGATTGTCAGCGCTCCTTCAAATGTATCAAGGAAGGCTTAATACGGTCTCCAGTTTTGGAAATTGCGGACCAAGGCAGGACATTTCATGTGGTCAGATGCCAGCAATTTCTAATTTGCTGCTCATTAATGCAGTACAGTAAAGACGGTGATTAGTGCGTCGTCTGCTATCAGGCGCGTCAGAAGCAACCAGCGAAGCGTAATATCGCGTCCATAACAAGGAACTTATCTCGGTGATGTTAAGAAGGCGACACACCGTGGATTGCGAGTAAGTTTGTGTCATGCAGAGACGCACGTGTACGTGGCTGTAATTCAGTTTGGTGAAACCACTGTTTCAATAAAACCAAAAGCTTGTTGAACAACAGTTCTTCGTCGAACTGCTGTTGGATTGGATCAGTTCGGCGACGTCAATCGCCCCGACACAGAACTCCACCGCGCGCGGGTTGTCCTTGTTAGCAGGAGGACCGCCCACCGGATCCTGTTGGCTGATAGGTTGTCATTGCCGCCTGGGACAGTACCCCAAACGGTGAGACGGAGAAGCGTTGCGGCTGCTAATACGTTTGTGTCATGCAGAGACGCACGTGTACGTGGCTGTAATTCAATTTCAATAAACCCAAAATCTTGTTGCAAAACTGTTCTTTGTTTAACTGCTGTTTAACTAAGAACTGCACTGACGTAATGTACCGTTTAAAACCTTAGCTTTAGCGCTACATTACGTCACTACGCATGTGCAAAAAGTTAAAGACTGCACGCCATGTGCCCTAGAGAAAACTTAGATCGAATTTAGCTGGTGTGTAGGCCCTCAAACATTCAGAAGTGCCATTATTTGAAATTTATTACTTTATTAGTATGCCTTTAGGAGTTCTGTAGCATATAGTAACGACGTAGAAGGTGGTGTGGCACCAGATATGACTGTAAGATGGCCGCATGGTCAAGTCCTGGCGGTTATAGTAAAATAAAAAGCATAAGCAAAATCGTGTTGAAGTCCGTGGCGTACGTTCCAAAGCGGATTATATACATTTCTTTAAACTATGATATAATTACTGGAGTGCGTTGAAACTTTGACCAAACCGAATGGTTTTTGTGTTGTCATTACCACTTGAACTTTTCGCATCCAACGTGCTCTTCTAGGAGTTATAAGTCATTAACAGTTCCGACGAATCCCTGCAACAGGACTAAAAGTTCTCCATCAGCACTGGTAGGGCTGTGTATCCGATTTCATATTGCATTAAATAGTACCTTCATGTTGTACACAGCTTAGTGCACGCGGAAAGCTAAAACGGAATAATCTTATCTAATACAGGGTAAACGAAATTTCAATTACACATATTAACGATATCAATCCAAAACGTCCGGACCAAACAAATAAAGCAACTTTGTCGTACAAATTTATTATAATAGAAAACCAGATATAGTAGATTTATTGTGGTCGATTGAAATGATTAAATATACCGAAGAAACTGGAGCTAATTGAAAGGAAGAAAATATCTACCACGCAACTAAAATAACTGCAACAGCAGCACTGCAGTACCAGCAACACCACAAGCGTGAGTTACACCAAGAACTCTAATATCAGTAGTAGCAGCAACAGCAGCACATACAACAGCCACACCACTACCACTACCAGTAACAACAACAACAGCAACGACAACAACAACGACAACAACAACAGAAGCATCAGTAACAAAAGCAACATCAGCAGCATCAGTAACAAAAGCAACAACAGCAGCAGCAGTAACAAAAGCAACAACAGCAGCAGCAGTAACATAAGCAACGAGAAATTCATAAATAAATTACACCAACAGCTAAAGCAACAGCAGTAGCAGCAATTATGACACTAGCAACATAACAGCAGCAGCTGATAAAACAAAAACAACGCAAAGGACAATATCAACATAAAACCAATAACTAAAACGATAACTAAAAACTATCAATAAAAACAACATCAGCATCGACTTTCTACGTTTACAGCCGCGGCCCACGATATGAAGACGAGTTCACGTCTTCCCTGTGCCGTCAGCACCCCGTTCTGGTGGCTCCGAGAGCAGCACGCCGCGGCAACCCTCTTAAAGGCTCCCACTACAGGGCGGGGGTTGAGTACACCCGAAAAATGGGTATTGTGAAACGACTAAAGATGTGGGTTTTTATATGTGCCATGTTATCTTGAATATACTACGACATGAGGCCTTTTGTTTAGGAACACGTTAATCCTTCACCAGGTTTTCGTTAACCACCCACCACCCCTATATATTACTGTATCTTTTTTGCATACGGTGATATTCTTGGGTTACGCTTATACGCGCTGCGCCCGCAGGGACCAGTTGCAAGCGTGGACGTAAAATGGAAGACGTGAGCGCGTCTCTATAGCTTCGGCCGAAAATGTACACACAGATAGTAGGTACTGGTGTTGTTGATGTTATTATCGTTGTATTGCTATCATTTTAATTTTTGCTTCATAATCCTAATTTTCTTATTATCATTTGGTATTTTTTGCTTCCTAATCCTAATTTTCTTATTATTATCCTGTGTTGCTTTT